>APFE030236069.1:23352-42227 GCA_000404065.3 Pinus taeda
TTGTGTTTATGTGTGTTGTCTATTATTTTTCTTTAACTGCTTCATTGTCTATGTATTTTGCAATCTTATTAATCCATTGTACAATGTAACATAGGCATATCCATGCACATCAGTCTGTAATACCTTAATAATTGTCTAAGATCTCATTATCAGATCAAGTGGTATCTGAGCTTTAGGTTTACTAAGGTTAGACAAGCTTGTGCTGGATTGTTGAATGCTAACTAGGTCAAAGCTCAAATTAAGAGGAGAACTGGTTGAGACTAACCCAGAAATTGGAAGAGTCTATCCTAGGAGGAAAATCGTAGAATAATTTCCCTCAGAATCAGACTCTCAGTTCATGGACAGTTTCATGACCATGAGAGCCATGGTAGAAGATATGTATCAAGAATTTAAGAAAGGTTAAGGTGAATATAACTCAACCTCCAAACAAGACACAGTAACAAAGGAACCTCCTCTAGATGGCCATTTTGAAGGCAAAGGGAAAGGAAAAGAGCCTCCTCTATCAACACCTACTTCTAGCCCTTTGATTAAATTAGATATAAAATTTGATTTGGCAATATATGATGGAGAATTAAATGCAGAAAAGCTAGATAACTAGATTAGACAGATTGATGTATATTGTAGGGTGTAGAACATCGATTAAGAAAGGAGAAAGATTCAGCTAGCCAGCCTTGACCTTGGAGGAACTTCCCTAGTGTTGTGGGAAGGCAGGATCCAAGCTGATTTGAAGAAGCATGGTAAAATTATTTCTACCTGGAGTGAATTTGTTTCTGCCATTAAAAAACAATTCTATCCACTAGCTTATATGCAGCAAGCCATGATGAGTTGGCAAACTCTTCGCCAATTAAAGGGGAAAAGTGTGCAAAGCTATACCTAGGAATTTGGAAAAAGAGCTTTAATTCTAAGCATTTCTCTAGACTCACTTGAAACTTTGCTGAAGTATATAGGTGGTCTACACAGCTATTTGAGGCACACCATTCTCATTTTTAACCCTACTAGCATAGATGAGGTATCAGTTCAGGCTACACATCAGGAGGCTAGAGGTAAGAATGTTAACCCAGAGATTGGGGGATTATCAAAACCCACTACAAGTAAGAACAAGGAAAAGAGGAAGTAGAAATGGAAAGAGAGGAAGGGAAATGCTATACAAAAAGACAAACCTTCATGCACTCACTGCAAGAAGGATGGACATGATTATGAACATTGTTAGTCTTTGCATCCAGAGCTGAAACCCAAGAAGTTCAATGGCTAGAAGAAGAAGACTACTGTTGCTATTCAGAAAGATTTGGGGTCAAACTCAAGTGATGAAACAATAGTGACAGCTACATGTATAAAAGATAAATATTTTGAAGCATCTACTAGTTTCTCCACAGTCTAATGATAATGAAGAAACTGAGAGGAAAAGACATGAGATTTTTCATATTAGAGTCATTTCCAAGCATCAAAAGATTGATACTTTATTTGATAGTGGTTTACAAGTAAACTTGATTTCTGAAGCAATTGTAAAGAAGTTGTGACTACTAACCACACCTCATAAGAAACCCTATCCATTAGGTTGGGTATGTGATAAATCAAAGCTACAAGTGGCTTGACAATGTAAACCTAGGTTTGCTTTTGAGTCAGCATTTGTAGGTGAGGTTGAGTTAGATATAGTTCCCTTGGATATATGTGGTATTGTTTTAGGAAGTACCTACTTGTATGATAGAAAATCCATTTTCTATGGAGCCGAAAATAAGTATCAACTCACAAAAGATGGAATATAATATATTGTAAGAGCCCACTAGCTCAAAAATAACTAGACTCTCATAAACAGGGCAGATGAAAAGAATTGTAAATTCATGCAAGCAATTTTTACTAATGGTTGTAAAGGAAAAGAAACCTGATAAAAATAATGTATTTGAAGGCTGTGATGAAAAACAGAAAGCTGATTTAGAAAAAGTTGTTTCAGAATATGATATCCTATTTCAAGAACCTAAAGGTCTACCACCCAAAAAGGAAATTATACATGATATTCATTTGCAGCAAGATGCTCCATTGCCTAACATCGGAATGTACAGGTTATCTACTTTAGAGAATGCAAAGATCAAGGAGAAAGTACATGAGCTGCTTGAGAAAGAGTTCATAAGACTAAGCACATCGCCATGCAGATCTCCAATCATGTTGGTGAGAAAGAAATATGGTTTGTGGAGGATGTGCATTGATTACATAGCACTAAATAAAATAACAATCAAGAATCATTATCCTCTTCCTCTCATAGATGATCTATTGGATCAGTTGAAAGAATCTGTTTACTTTTCCAAGTTGGACTTGCGTAGTGGCTACCATCAGGTCAGAGTTGTAGAATAAGATGCATGGAAGACTGCTTTCAAAATGAAGCAAGGGCTATATGAATGGCGAGTTATGCCTTTTGGATTAACTAATTCTCTTGCCACTTTCATGAGAGTTATGAATGATGTACTTGGACCTTTTATTGATGATTTTGTAATTGTATATTTGTTGGCATTATGATTCTGGTTTGGTACCGTGGCACAGGTGTTGTACTTGATGGCAACTCACTCTAGTGGCAGATCTCAGTTCAGGCACTCAAAATCATGGAAAATGAGATACCCGCAGGTGATCCTATGAGAAGCTGTGGACCCGCAGGTACGCCGACCAAGCAGTGCAGACAAACACGCTGGTGTGCTGTTTAGAAGGTGCGGACCCCCAGTTCACTCTCTCCAATGCATAAAAGCGCGTGCATGTGGGAATCTTCATGAATGGTCCATGGTATTTAGCCCGACATATTTGATCCTATGGTTTTGATTCATGGTTTTGCATCTAAAAGTATTGATCCAAGGTATTGGGTTCTTAGTATTGAATACCTATGGTTTTGGACCATGGTTTGAGTAAAGGCTTTCCTATAAAAAGGAAAGGAGATCACTTGGCTATGTACTTGTGAAATTTGAATATCTTAAGATCTGAAATTTTGGGTGATTGGTTTTTTTTTAAAAAGCTAGATCTAAATCAAGGAGAAAACTGAAGGTGAATCTATTGATAAGTCGTGATCTCTCGGGCGCATGAAAAGATCTGTGGATCTTACTGACTGTGGCACATTAGAGGATTGTTAATTTGGCCCTAATCAGAAGTTCGCAAGCGATCCACGGCATAAGTGCGGGGGTACACAGCGCAGTAGAAAGCGCAGTGCAAGGGTACGCAGTGCAGAAGAAGGTGCAGTGCGGGGTACACATAGAAGAAGAAGGTGCAGTGCGTGGGGTACGCAAAGAAGCAGAAGGCGCAGTGCAAGGTATGCAGCACAGAAGAAGACACAGTGCGGAGGTACGCTGTCAGACAGACAGTGCAGGTGTGGATCTGAGCAGAAGTACGCAGAGCACAAGAAAGATCAGCTGCGGATCTGCGTAGTTTAGACACAAAAGAGCTGTAGATATCCATAGGTTTATATTGGTCAAGTTGCGAACTTTTCCTTGAAGTATTTGTTGGCTGCCTTTTATCTATTTGCTGCAAAGCTCTGGGATTAGTTTACTGGTATTGCCTTTTTGTTTACAGCATTCTAAGAAATTGGGTGATTCATTGGTTGATTGTATAAGGAGTTTGGTTGATTCATATGTACTTGTTGATTATTTGATGTCCATGGATCCAGTTTGAAAATTCATGAAACGTGGTCCTTAAAGAAGTAAAAAGAGCAAAGGGGGTTGTAGATCCTGTTATCACTCAGGTTGTTCCCTTTGACTCCTAAAGGAATACGGCCGAGGTAACCACAAACCAAGCTTTGGACTGCAGGTCCTAGCCTACCATCAGTCAGAGAGGGCTCTCTCTTTGGGATTTAGATTTGTTTAAGGAATGATTTTAGGCTAGAAATGAGGCACATGGGTTTTGATTTTGATTGGTGGGATGGTTGATCTATTCAGGCATAGTTGGCATGCATAATGTAAGAAGTTCAAACCATTGGGCATGGAGTCCATGAATGTGAACTGAAGGGTGTGTTTTCCTTGGTAGAAGAGGGAAATATGGAGCAGGATAGCTACACATGGCACAATGTTTAAGCTAAATAAGAATGGAATGAGGGCTAAGGAATGAGAGGCAATTAAGAATCTCTCTTTCAACTTAACAGAGGGAAGGTGAATGAGCTCTACCTAGGAGGAGTCAAGAATTCCTAGATAACTGTCATACATGTGTGAATTAGGGGAAATATGAGCCAAAAGGAATTCACATTTATAGCTAATTCAGAGGAAAACATAGAAAAGTTACAAGAATTGAGCACAGAGGGCATAAAAACCAGTTCTGATCTATTCATTTTTCCTGCAACTTAGAATATGATATATAGATGATACAGCTACATATAAGCTCATAAACAGAGGGAGGAAAGACTTACTGAACCGTGAGCAAGCACAAGAATTCCATAATATGCTCTTCAGCCATTAAAAGCGCAACCAGCCAGTTCAGATGCAAACATTCTAGCAATCTTTGATTACAGAAATTCTTGACATTTACATCGCAAGTCTAGAATGAGCAATCAACCAACTGGCCCACCAACCCCTATTACATTCTTCAGGGCTGTATTTATATGAAAAATATCTACAAAAATAGATCTGATCAAAGATCTGAGGAAATAAATGCAGTTAACCTAACTTCTCTTACAAGTAATGTAAAAATATCTATCTAATGCTGCGCTGGGGGCAGCTGCTTCAAAAAATGAGGCTGTGTGTTCTTTGCTATTATGCGCTCGCCATTTATCATAACTGTGCATTGATCTCTGCTCCACTGCTCTTGAGTGGCTTTGATGTGCATTAACTGTGATCTGAGAGCCTTAAGTGGCTTCACCACTTTCTTTGACTTTGATGGAGGCTTTTAATGTTCAGCTGCTTTGATATTGTTGATCTGATACTCTTTGCTGCTTCACTGATACTTTTTTAATTGAATCTAGGCTTTATCTTTCCTCTGATACTCTTTAACATTTGATTCGGGCCTCTCTTTCTCTGCTGATCCTCTTGATATGCTCGACACTGTCAAATCGCCCCTTTTCTGCCCTTTCAAGGCAAAAATAATTGCTGCAAACTAAGGCTTTCCATTTTGGCCCTTTTTCCTTAGCGATGTGTGATTAGCGCTAAGCGCTAATCGCACATCATAAATCGCCTCATATTTTGATTCCGGGCTTCCTAAGCATCGATTTCGCACTTTGCGCCCTTTTTCGACGGGTGACATCAACACGACGTCAGTGGTATGACGGATGACGTCACCAGTGGGACCCAGTACGGCGGATGACGTCAATAGGGTGACGTGGTGCTTATGTCATGCTGGGGGAAGCGACAAGGTGACATGGTGCTTACGTCATGCAAGGGGAAGCGGTATCCGGTTTCATGGCGCACCGCTTTTGTGCACAGGTGGTTTGGGAGGAGGGGGCTCCACCACAGTCGAGAGGGTGACGCATGGCGGGAGTACGACGGGAAAACCGCCATCTCTCGGATGCTAACCATCGACCGGTTCAGAGGGGAAAAGACCCGCCCACCATAGATCTAGGGCGCGGGCAATCTGATGGATGGCGGAACAGAGGAGGCAATGGTAGGATAAGGGATAGGGCCCGCAACACTTTTCTTTAATTATTTAATTTCGGCGGGGGGGAAACTTTAGGAAAATGGGTTTTTCAGGTAGGTTTGCGGGTTATGAGCGAGCGGGTCAAAAAATTTAAATGGGGGAGTTTTGGATAAGGGCGAAACATGGGCCCTGTAAGGTTAGGGTTGAGGGGTAATGGTTGTCAGTGTGACCAGGTGTTAGACTAACTAGAGTTAGGAGGTGGATGGGTTAGTAGGAGCCCCAGATGGACTACTGCCTCTCGGACTTAGAATAATATGGCTATAGTGCCAAGTAAGGGATAATATCATTTGTTGGGATTTTATATAGTTTTTTGTAGAATAGGGGGAGGGGAAATGATTTAGGGAGCTAGATAATAGGGTTAGATGTTGATATGGAATAAAAAGGGAAATGGATGTATGCTAAGTTTATAGAATGGAAACTTAAGGATAGGGAAATGAATGGATTGTGTAAAGATTAATTTTACACAAAGAATGTGGCTTCTTTTCATTGAGGAAAGTCAAAACTTGACTTGATATTTCACGCAAATGAGCTGAAAGCAGGACTTGTTGGGCAGATCCCAAGGTCCTCAAGGGGATGTTAGTAAATGATTTCTGGGGGAATGAAGGGGAAGTTAGTCATGCTTCCATTGTTGTACCACCAAACAACTGCCACAGTGCCAATGGCATAAGTGATATAAGTATTTCTTGACAAGACCACAAGTGATTACCAATCTGCTTCTGCAACCTCAAACTACCTACCCAGCCTAATACACCTAACATTTTTTGTTCTTTTGGTTTGGGTGCACTTGAACTTGCAAACCTAACTTTACAACTTTTTTCTTTTTTACTGTCCTCCTATCTACATCTATACTTATTTCATCTAGGGGCTCAGATTAAGCTGTTGAGCACCCTTGCTTCTCTACCTATCTAAGAATCTACCAATATTAAGCTGTTTGGACAGATAATGATTCTCTATATTCTACAACAGGAAATTGAAACCTAGGGAGACCAAGGTTAAGTTGTTTGGACCTCCTTTTAACTGAAAATTCTTCAAAAATGGAATAACTCATCAAAATTGGAATACAACAGAGGCACTTGGACTAGCACACTCTCATGGACACTTCTTTGGCCTCATTAGCAAATATGGAACATTGCAGCCTGCAAAGTATGACATATTTGGCATGTAAAATTGTCAATCAAGAAATATGAATACCTGTTATGAGGAGGAGGCTAACAATGGCTCCTCTTGGGGATGGCTTTTCCTTGTGAAAATTCAAGAACAACAGGTCAGAATGCTTTAGTCTTTAGTTGTTGCTGTACTCTGAAAGCTTCCCTTTGCTGGCTGCTTTATTTATGAACATGACAACAGACTTGAAGAGCTTAGGGCCTTCACTTTGGGCTTCAACTACAGCAAGCTTGCTCTCCAAACAGTAAACTGAAATCCTACCTACCTACTCTAATCAGCATTTACTTTGCTATTAGGTGAAATGAAATAACCAATGCAGCCACTTAAGTATTATAAGCATGAACGAGCTTTGCTGCTTGTGCTTGCTGGCGGTAAAAAGGAGATATTGCGATTAGATATAACTTTGTTAACTTTTGAGAAGATCAGAAAACTGCTGACCTTCTTTGCTGAAACAAGAAACTATACAAAAGGGTCCTGCAGCATATATACATTATTGCTGGACTGAATTGAAGAACTATACAAAAGTTTGGGATCACTATCATGCCTTGGAATAGGGAGATCATCAACATTTTGATATTGAGGCACATAGCCTGCTAATGGAGAAGAGCACTTCTTTACTTCATCATACACCTTGTCAGCACATGAATCATATAAAACCTGAACGAATATTTGCAATTTATTACAAGCAGGCTCATATGGTCCTTGAATGATCTGCGCAGGCTGCTCCTCTTCTTCTTTGAAAAAATCAGATGGCTGAACAAAAAGAGGCAGGGGATCCACTTGGATCACTTGGTCATGAACAGTCGCTTTCAAATCTTCCTCAATTTGATATTCGACGGCTCTTTCGGAATGAAAAACTAGAGGCTATGTATTTTGAACAATGATTTGGACTTCCTCCAAATGATCACTATCAACACTTGCTGATAATGGCTTATTAACTACATGATGGTTCTCCTTAATAAATTGAAAAGAATCACCACAAAAAGGTAAAGTTCCTTCATTGAAAATCAAAATTTTCTGCACTTTCCTCCTTTACTTCATAGCTGAGATAAGCACATTGATCATTGATTTTAGACTGCTGATCATGAAATATGCTTTCTACCAAAATAGGTTCTGACTCCTCTGCAAGGCTGATTTGGTCACTAGGCTCATCATCATCATCATAATCATCGTATTTTGGCAAGCAATTGAAAGAAGAGAAGTTGTTATATTCATATAGTATATCAAGAGACTGCTCCATCATGTATGGTTGTACGAATATGTCATCTGTTTTGTGGTAGGTTTGTTCATGAATGTCATTACTTTCCTCTTGCAAAACAAATGTGTTCTGGTGCTCTAAACATTCCACTTTCATTGTGATCATTTCCTCTGAATTTTGTAACAAACTATAAAGTTTATCTTCTTGCTCTACTTTGCGCTTTTCCTCCCTAATCTTCAGATTTGCCTCTATGTCCACTGCCATGTCCTGCATTTGTTTCATAGGTGGACGGGCTCCTTTCTCTTAAACGGAATTCTATTTCTGGGTCTAAAGCTCTTGGATAATGCAATAGAGCTAAATCAGGGGGAGGTCTAATATTCAAAGGCAGAGAATGATAAAATTGATTGAATCGTTCATGAAATTGCCGAACAGATTCATTTGGACTTCTTTTTAACTGATTATATTCTTCAATGAGCAAGAGGAAATTAAGTTTGATCACCCATCTATCAAGGAAGAGTTTGGAAAACTGCTGAAGAATAGAGATGCTAGCCTCAGGCAATGCTTTAAACCAAGTCCTAACTTCGCTTTGCAAAGAGAGGGCAAACAGCTTGATACCAACATCCTCGTCCTCCACTTCAAATATATTGAGGTAGTCTTCAAAGGCTTGGATATGCTTTTGCGCAGTAATACCATTCTCTCCATCAAATCTTGGGAGATATTCAGGATGATTTTTGGGCAGAGGATTAAGCACGGGAGGCAAAACAAGAGGCTTATATCTGTCAGGAACTTTACGAGGCACGTGATTATGTATAGGGATTGGCTGAATGGGCTCGATATGAACAAGGATAGAATGATTGGTTTTGACATTTGTTTCCTCCTTGGCTGTATGATGATTTTCAGCAGCATTTAAAGGCTGCTGTTCTAATGTGAAAGGAGGCTTTTCAACAACATTTTCAAAAGGTAAATCATGAAAATCTAATTTAAAATCGTTTTTAAAATACAATATACACAACAAAATTTTATGGAAGAGAAGGAACATGACCTGTTGGATAGTAATCTAGGTCAAAAGCCTGATCTGCTAGTATATTTCTCTTGGGTTCATTTCTCCAACAGAGTCTTTATTATGAGGATTATGTGGAGTTGCTAGGTGGATAAGTAAATTAACTTTGAAGGGCCTGATCTCTGTCCACTGCACAGATCAGAACTAAATATGCAATAAGAAACAAAATATTTTTGAGATATATAATATATATATATATATTTTTTTTTTTTGGGAATTTTCAAAACAAGTTTAAGACTTATTCAAAAGGCAAACTGATCAAAAATGGGGATTTAGGGTGATGAACAAATGATTGTCCCCAGCGGAGTTGCCATTATGTTATCACTCAGGTTGTTCCCTTTGACTCCTAAGGGAATACGGCCGAGGTAACCACAAACCAAGCTTTGGACTGTAGGTCCTAGCCTGCCAGCAGTTAAAGAGGGCTCTCTATTTGGGATTTAACATTGTTTAAGGAATGATTTTAGGCTAGATATGAGGCACATGGGTTTTGATTTTGATTGGTGGGATGGTTGATCTATTCAGGCATAGTTGGCATACATAATGTAAGAAGTTCAAACCATTGGGCACAGAGTCCATGAATGTGAACTGAAGGGTGTGTTTTCTTTGGTAGAAGAGGGAAATATGGAGCAGGATAGCTACACATGGCACAATGTTTAAGCTAAATAAGAATGGAATGAGGGCTAAGGAATGAGAGGAAATTAATAATCTCTCTTTCAACTTAACAGAGGGAAGGTGAATGAGATCTATCTAGGAGGAGTCAAGAATTCCTAGATAACCATCATACATGTGTGAATTAGGGGAAATATGAGCCAAAAGGAATTCACATTTATAGCTAATTCAGAGGAAAACATAGAAAAGTTACAACAATTGAGCACAGAGGGCATAAAAACCAGTTCTGATCTATTCATTTTTCCTGCAACTTAGAATATGATATATAGATGATACAGCTACATATAAGCTGATAAATAGAGGGAGGAAAGACTTATTGAACCGTGAGAAAGCACAAGAATTCCATAATATGCTCTTTAGCCATTAAAAGCGCAACCAGCCAGTTCAGATGCAAACATTCCAGCAATCTTTGATTACAGATATTCTTAACATTTACAACGCAAGTCTAGAATGAGCAATCAACCAACTGACTACCAACCCCTATTACATTCTTCAGGGCTGTGTTTATATGAAAAATATCTACAAAAATAGATCTGATAGAAGATCTGAGGAAATAAATGCAGTTAACCTAACTTCTCTTGCAAGTAATGTAAAAATATCTATCTAATGCTGCGCTGGGGGCAGCTGCTTCAAAAAATGAAGCTGTGTGTTCTTTGCTGTTATGCGCTTGCCATTTATCATAACTGTGCATTGATCTCTGCTCCACTGCTCTTGAGTGGCTTTGATGTGCATTAACTGTGATCTGAGAGCCTTAAGTGGCTTCACCGCTTTCTTTGACTTTGATGGAGGCTTTTAATGTTTAGCTGCTTTGATATTGTTGATCTGATACTCTTTGCTGCTTCACTGATACTTTTTTAATTGAATTTTGGCTTTATCTTTTCTCTGATACTCTTTAACATTTGATTCGGGCCTCTCTTTCTCTGCTGATCCTCTTGATATGCTCGACACTGTCAAATCGCCCCTTTTCTGCCCTTTTAAGGAAAAAATAATTGCTGCAAACTAAGGCTTTCCATTTTGGCCCTTTTTCCTTAGCGTTGTGTGATTAGCGCTAAGCACTAATCGCGCATCATAAACTGCCTCATATTTTGATTACGGGCTTCCTAAGCATTGATTTCGCACTTTGCGCCCTTTTTCAGCAGGTGACATCAGCACGACGTCAGCGGTACGGCAGATGACGTTAGTAGTGGGACCCAGTACGGCGGATGATGTCAGCAGGGTGACGTGGCAGGGTGACGTGGTGCTTACGTCATGCTGGGGGAAGCGGCAAGGTGACGTGGTGCTTACGTCATGCAAGGGGAAGCGGTATCCGGTTTCATGGCGCACCGCTTTTGTGCACAGGTGGTTTGGGAGGAGGGGCCTCCGCCAGAGTTGAGAGGGTGACGCATGGCGGGAGTATGACGGGAAAACCGCCCATTCCCCGGATGCTAACCATCGACCGGTTTGGAGGGGAAAAGACCCGCCCACCGTAGATCTAGGGTACGGGAAATCGGACGGATGGCGGAACAGAGGAGGCAACGGTAGGATAAGGGACAGGGCCCGCAACACTTTTCTTTAATTATTTAATTTCGGTGGGGGGGAAACTTTAGGAAAATGGGTTTTTCACGTAGGTTTGCGGGTTATGAGCGAGCGGGTCAAAACATTTAAATGGGAGAGTTTTGGATAAGGGCGAAACATGGGCCCTGTAAGGTTAGGGTTGAGGGGGAATGGTTGTTAGTGTGACCAGGTGTCAGACTAACTCCAGTTAGGAGGTGGATGGGTTAGTAGGAGCCCCAGATGGACTACTGCCTCCCGGACTTAGAAGAATATGGCTATAGTGCCGAGGAAGTGACAATCTCATTTGTTGGGATTTTATATAGTTTTTTGTAGAATAGGGGGAGGGGAAATGATTTAGGGAGCTAGATAATAGGGTTAGATGTTAATATGGAATAAAAAGGGAAATGGATGTATGCTAAGTTTATAGAATGGAAACTTAAGCATCGGGAAATGAATAGATTGTGTAAAGATTAATTTTACACAAAAAATGTGGCTTTTTTTCATTGAGGAAAGTCAAAACTTGACTTGATATTTCACGCAAATGGGCTGAAAGTAGGAATTGTTGGGTAGATCCCAAGGTCCTCAAGGGGATGTTAGTAAATGATTTCTGGGGGAATGAAGGGGAAGTTAGTCATGCTTCCATTGTTGTACCACCAAACAACCGCCATGGTGCCAATGCCATAAGTGATATAAGTATTTCTTGACAAGACCACAAGTGATTACCAATCTGCTTCTGCAACCTCAAACTGCCTACCCAGCCTAATACACCTAACATTTTTTCTTCTTTTGGTTTCGGTGCACTTGAACTTGCAAACCCAACTTTACAACTTTTTTCTTTTTTACTGTCCTCCTATCTACATCTATACTTATTTCATCTAGGGGCTCAGATTAGGCTGTTGAGCACCCTTGCTTCTCTACCTATCTAAGAATCTGCCAATATTAAGCTATTTGGACAGATAATGATTCTCTATATTCTACAACAGCAAATTGAAACCTATGGAGACCAAGGTTAAGCTGTTTGGACCTCCTTTTAACTGAAAATTCTTCAAAAATGGAATAACTCATCAAAATTGGAATACAACAGAGGCACTTGGAATAGCACACTCTCATGGATACTTCTTTGGCCTCAGTAGCAAATATGGAACATTGCAGCCTGCAAAGTATGACATATTTGGCATGTAAAACTGTCAATCATGAAAGATGAATACCTGCTATGAGGAGGAGGCTAACAGTGGCTCCACTTGGGGATGGCTTTTCCTTGTGAAAAGTCAAGAACAACAGGTCAGAATTCTTTAGTCTTTAGTTGTTGCTGTATTTTGAAAACTTCCCTTTGCTGGCTGCTTTATTTATGAACATGACAACAGACTTGAAGAGCTTAGGGCCTTCACTTCGGGCTTCAACTGCAGCACGCTTGCTAACCAAACAGTAAATTGAAATCCTACCTACCTACTCTAATCAGAATTTACTTTGCTATTAGGTGAAATGAAATAACCAATGCAGCCACTTAAGTATTGTAAGCATGAACGAGCTTTGCTGCTTGTGCTTGCTGGCGGCAAAAATGGAGATCTTGCCATTAGATATAACTTTGTTAACTTTTGAGAAGATCAGAAAATTTCTGACCTTCTTTGCTGAAACAAGAAACTATACAAAAGGGTCTTGTAGCATATAAACATTATTGCTGGACTGAATTGAAGAACTGTACAAAATTTTGGGATCACTATCATGCCTTGGAATAGGGAGATCATCAACATTTTGATATTGAGGCACATAGCCTACTAATGGAGAAGAGCACTTCTTTACTTCATCATACACCTTGTCAGCACATGAATCATATATAACCTGAACTGATATTTGCAATTTATTACAAGAAGGCTCATATGGTCCTTGACTGATCTGTGTAGGCTGCTCCTCTTCTTCTTTGAAAAACTTATATGGCTGAAGACAAAGAGGCAGGGGATCCACTTGGATCACTTGGTCACGAACAGTCGCTTTCGAATCTTCCTCAATATGATATTCAATGGCTCTTTCGGAATGCAAAACTAGAGGCTATGTATTTTGAACAATGATTTGGGCTTCCTCCAAATGATCACTATCAACACTTGCTGATATTGGCTTATTAACTACATGATAGTTCTCCTTAATAAATTGAAAAGAATCACCACAGAAAGGTAAAGTTCCTTCACTAAAAATCAAAATTTTCTGCACTTTCCTCCTTTACTTCATAGGTGAGATAGGCACATTGATCATTGATTTTAGACCGCTGATCCTGACCTATGCTTTGTACCAAAATAGGTTCTGACTCCTCTGCAAGGCTGATTTGGTCATTAGGCTCATCATCATCATCATACTCATCGTATTTTGGCAAGCAGTTGAAAGAAGAGAAGCTGTTATATTCATATAGTATATCAGGAGACTGCTCCATCATGTATGGATTTACAAATATGTCATCTGTTTTGTGGTAGGTTTTTCCATGAATGTCATTACTTTCCTCTTGCAAAACAGATGTGTTCTGGTGCTCTAAACATTCCACTTTCATTGTGATCATTTCCTCTGACTTTTGTAACAAACTATGAAGTTTATCTTCTTTCTCTGCTTTGCGCTTTTCTTCACTAATCTTCAGATTTGCCTCTATGTCCACTGCCATGTCCTGCATTTGTTTCATAGTGGACGGGCTCCTTTCTCTTAAATGAAATTCTATTTCTGGGTCAAAAGCTCTTGGATAATGCAATAGAGCTAAATCAGGGGGAGGTCTAATATTCAAAGGCAGAGAATGATAAAATTGATTGAATCGATCATGAAATTGCTGAACAGATTCATTTGGACTTCTTTTTAACTGATTATATTCTTCAATGAGCAAGAGGAAATTAAGTTTGATCATCCATCTATCAAGGAAGAGTTTGGAAAACTGCTAAAGATTAGAGATGCTAGCCTCAGGCAATGCTTTAAACCAAGTCCTAACTTCGCTTTGCAAAGAGAGGGCAAATAGCCTGATACCAACATCCTCGTCCTCCACTTCAAATATATTGAGGTAGTCTTCAAAGGCTTGGATATGCTTTTGCGCAGTAATACCATTCTCTCCATCAAATCTTGGGAGATATTCAGGATGATGTTTGGGCAGAGGATTAAGCACGGGAGGCAAAACAAGAGGCTTATATCTGTCAGGAACTTTACGAGGCACGGGATTATGTATAGGGATTGGCTGAATGGGCTCGATATGAACAAGGATAGAATGATTGGTTTTGACATTTGTTTCCTCCTTGGCTGTATGATGATTTTCAGCAGCATTTAAAGGCTGCTGTTCTAATGTGCAAGGAGGCTTTTCAACAACATTTTCAAAAGGCAAATCATGAAAATCTAATTTAAAATCGTTTTTAAAATACAATATACACAACAAAATTTTATGGAAGAGAAATAACATGACCTCTTGGATAGTAATCCAGGTCAAAAGCCTGATCTGCTCGTATATTTCTCTTGGGTTCATTTCTCCAGCGGAGTCTTTATTATGAGGATTATGTGGAGTTGCCAGGTGGATAAGTAAATTAACTTTGAAGGGCTTGATCTCTATCCACTGCACAGATCATAAATAAATATGCAATAAGAAACAAAATATTTTTGAGATTTTTTTTATTTTTTTATTTTTGGGAATTTTCAAAACAAGTTTAAGACTTATTCGAAAGGAAAACTGATCAAAAATGGGGATTTAGGGTGATGAACAGATGATTGTACCCAGCGGAGTCGCCATTATATTATCACTCAGGTTGTTCCCTTTGACTCCTACGGGAATACGACCGAGGTAACCACAAACCAAGCTTTGGACTGTAGGTCCTAGCCTACCAGCAGTCAAAGAGGGCTCTCTATTTGGGATTTAGCATTGTTTAAGGAATGATTTTAGGCTAGATATTAGGCACATGGGTTTTGATTTTGATTGGTGGGATGGTTGATCTATTCAGGCATAGTTGGCATGCATAATGTAAGAAGTTCAAACCATTGGGCACAGAGTCCATGAATGTGAACTGAAGGGTGTGTTTTCTTTGGTAGAAGAGGGAAATATGGAGCAGGATAGCTACACATGGCACAATGTTTAAGCTAAATAAGAATGGAATGAGGGCTAAGGAATGAGAGGCAATTAAGAATCTCTCTTTCAACTTAACAGAGGGAAGGTGAATGAGCTCTATCTAGGAGGAGTCAAGAATTCCTAGATAACTGTCATACATGTGTGAATTAGGGGAAATATGATCCAAAAGGAATTCACATTTATAGCTAATTCAGAGGAAAACATAGAAAAGTTACAAGAATTGAGCACAGAGGGCATAAAAACCAGTTCTGATCTATTCATTTTTCCTACAACTTAGATTATGATATATAGATGATACAGCTACATATAAACTGATAAATATAGGGGGGAAAGACTTATTGAACCGTGAGCAAGCACGCGAATTCCATAATATGCTCTTCAGCCATTAAAAGCGCAACCATCCAGTTCAGATGAAAACATTCCAGCAATCTTTGATTACAAAAATTCTTAACATTTACAGCGCAAGTCTAGAATGAGCAATCAACCAACTGACCCACCAACCCCTATTACATTCTTCAGGGCTGTATTTATATCAAAAATATCTACAAAAATAGATCTGATAGAATATCAGAGGAAATAAATGCAGTTAACCTAACTTCTCTTGCAAGTAATGTAAAAATATCTATCTAATGCTGCGTTGGGGGCAACTGCTTCAAAAAATGAGGCTATGTGTTCTTTGCTGTTATGAGCTAGCCATTTATCATAACTATGCATTGATCTCTACTCCACTGCTCTTGAGCGGCTTTGATGTGCATTAACTGTGATTTGAGAGCCTTAAGTGGCTTCACCGCTTTCTTTGACATTGATGGAGGCTTTTAATGTTTAGCTGCTTTGATATTGTTGATGTGATACTCTTTGCTGCTTCACTGATACTTTTTTAATTGAATATGGGCTTTATCTTTCCTCTGATACTCTTTAACATTTGATTCGGGCCTCTCTTTCTCTGCTGATCCTCTTGATATGCTCGACACTGTCAAATCGCCCCTTTTCTGCCCTTTCAAGGAAAAAATAACTGCTACAAACTGAGGCTTTCCATTTTGGCCCTTTTTCCTTAGCGATGCATGATTAGCGCTAAGCGCTAATCGCGCATCAAAAACTACCTCATATTTTGATTCCGGGCTTCCTAAGCATCGATTTCGCACTTTGCACCCTTTTTCGGCGGGTGACATCAACATGACGTCAGTAGTACGGCGGATGACATCAGTAGTGGGACCCAGTACGGCGGATGATGTCAACAGGGTGACGTGTCAGGGTGACATGGCAGGGTGACGTGGTGCTTACGTCACGCAGGGGGAAGCGGCAGGGTGACGTGGTGCTTACGTCATGCAAGGGGAAGCGTTATCCAGTTTCATGGTGCACCGCGTTTGAGGAGGGGGCTTCGCCACAGTTGAGAGGGTGATGTGTGGTGGGAGTATGATGGGAAAATCGCCCATCTCCTGGATGCTAACCATTGACCGGTTCGGAGGGGAAAAGACCCACCCACCGTAGATCTAGGGCGCAGGCAATCGGATGGATGGCGGAACAGAGGAGGCAACAGTAGGATAAGGGACAGGGCCCGCGACGCTTTTCTTTAATTATTTAATTTCGGTGGGGGGAAAACTTTAGGAAAATGGGGTTTTCACGTAGGTTTGCGGGTTATGAGCGAGCGGGTCAAAAAATTTAAATGGGGGAGTTTTGGATAAGGGCGAAACATGGGCCCTGTAAGGTTAGGGTTGAGGGGGAATGGTTGTTAGTGTGACCAGGTGTCAGACTAACTCCAGTTAGGAGGTGGATGGGTTAGTAGGAGCCCCAGATGGGCTACTGCCTCCCGGACTTAGAAGAATATGGCTATAGTGCCGAGGAAGGGATAATATTATTTGTTGGGATTTTATATAGTTTTTTGTAGAATAGGGGGAGGGGAAATGATTTAGGGAGCTAGATAATAGGGTTAGATGTTAATATGGAATGAAAAGGGAAATGGATGTATGCTAAGTTTGTATAATGGAAACTTAAGCATAGGGAAATGAATGGATTGTGTAAAGATTAATTTTACACAAAAAATGTGGCTTCTTTTCATTGAGGAAAGTCAAAACTTGACTTGATATTTCATGCAAATGAGCTGAAAGAAGGACTTGTTGGGTAGATCCCAAGGTCCTCAAGGGGATGTTAGTAAATGATTTCTGGGGGAATGAAGGGGAAGTTAGTCATGCTTCCACTGTTGTACCACCAAACAACTGCCATGGTGCCAATGCCATAAGTGATATAAGTATTTCTTGACAAGACCACAAGTGATTACCAATCTGCTTCTGCAACCTCAAACTACCTACCCAGCCTAATACACCTAACATTTTTTGTTCTTTTGGTTTGGGTGCACTTGAACTTGCAAACCTAACTTTACAACTTTTTTCTTTTTTTACTGTCTTCCTATCTACATCTATACTTCTTTCATCTAGGGGCTCAGATTAGGGTTTTAAGCACCCTTGCTTCTCTACCTATCTAAGAATCTGCCAAGATTAAGCTGTTTGGACAGATAATGATTCTCTATATTCTACAACAGGAAATTGAAACCTAGGGAGACCAAGGTTAAGCTATTTGGACCTCCCTTTAACTGAAAATTCTTCAAAAATGGAATAACTCATCAAAATTGGAATACAACAGAGGCACTTGGACTAGCACACTCTCATGGACACTTCTTTGGCCTCAGTAGCAAATATGGAACATTGCAACCTGCAAAGTATGACATATTTGGCATGTAAAACTGTCAATCATGAAATATGAATACCTGCTATGAGCAGGAGGCTAACAGCTCCCTTCCAGGAAAGACTGGAAAATGAGAGAGGGTTGTAGCTCTCTGCAAGTTGTAGCCTGTGTACTGGTAAAGGACTATATCAGTACAAAATCAGTGTAAAATAAGTTTCTAATTGAAAGAAGATAGAGACATATTGCAGGAGGTGGTTTTTACCCACATTGGGTTTCCACCTTATATCTGGTGTTCCTTGGTGTGATTATCTATCTTTCTTGTTCTTGCTCATTATTATATGGTATTGACATACAAACTAATGATCAATATCTAAAGAATAAATTAAAGTATAAATCTAGAAGGTGTATTGAAAAGAATTTGATAATACTGATTCACCCCCCCGCTCTCAGTATTATTTCCAACAGTTGGTATCAGAGTAGGTCCTTTAGAAGAAGCTTGATCGCTTGAAGGAAGATCTATCATCATGAGCAACTACGAGAGGGAAGCATCATCAGGCCACCGATTTTTGATGGGACAAATTTCGTATATTGGAAGATAAGAGTTACTGCCTATCTTCAATCTCTTGGTATAGAAGTCTGGGATATCATAGATACAGGGTATACTTTTCCATCAGCAACTCCTACAGATCAAGCTGAGAAGAAGAAATATGAAACAAATGCAAAGGAGGTCAATACTCTATTAGGATGCCTATCTCAATCAGAATTTGTCAAGGTAATGTAGTTTAAATCTGCAAAAGAGATATGGGACAAGATTGTTCTGAGATATGAAGGAGATGATCAGGCAAAACGAGCAAAACTTCAAACCCTCAGGATTCAGTATGAAAATCTCAAGATGTATAATGATGAAA
>APFE030236072.1:0-15483 GCA_000404065.3 Pinus taeda
AATCAGGGTCTGCTAATTCAAGTGCACCCACTTCAAGTGAAGAAAAAATGTTAGGATTACTAGGTTGGGTAAGTAGTGCAAGGTTGCAGAAATGAAGGGCCATCACCAATTGGCTTATCAAGTACAAGACTCATTCCATTCAGGATATTGGCATCAAAGCAGAGGTTTGAGGACATAACATTTTCCCTATTTTCCCCCAAACATCATTTACTAACATCCCCAAGGACCTTGAGATCTGCTTAAGTGTCCTGTTCCACTTCAGTTCATGACAGAGTACCAGGTCAAACTATGAAGTTCAATCAAGGAAAAGAAGCCACATTTTTTGTGTAAAAGTCTTTACTCTCATTTCATTTATCTTCCATTCCCAAGTTTGACTTCTTAAAAACTTAATCTTTTCCCCTACACTCACCTCAGAATGTCATATTAACAACTAATGTATTATCTAACTCCCTAAGTTCCCCCCTTTTCCCTAATTCTATAAATAACTATGTGAAAATTCCCAAAAATATATATAAATACCCTCCCCCTAGCACTATAGCTATATAGCCCTCTCTTGGGGAATATCAACCCATCAGGGTTTAATATTAACCTCTATGGTTTTTTAATTTAAAACTATGGCTAAAAATAAAAAAATCAAATCCCCGCCCTCATTAACCCTTCCTACCCCTTTTTTATGCCCTAAATACATTTATTATAATGTTTTTTAAATAAAAACATTTATAAATGGGCGCGAATAAACCTAAAAACCCAAATCCTAAGGTTAAACCCCCCCCGCGCTTGATTTATTTAAATCGATTAAATTAATAGGCGGGTCCCCCTCTGTTAACATGCCGTCACATCCCAATTGCCGCCATCCGTCCGATTGTGGGCGATCTAATCCAACGATGGGCGGTCATTTTCCCACAGAACGTGCCCGACCTTTTGCGTCCGGGGGATTGGCGGTATTACCGTCGTACCCCCGCCACGCGTCGGCCTCCCGCACTGTTCGGAGCCCCCCCCCCCCTTAAACCACTTACCACCAATGGGGCCTCCGGGGAAACCACTTACCGCCCTTCCCCCTTCGCTGATGTCACATCCCCGTCAGCGTGACGTCACCTCACCTTTCCGCCACCGCACCTCCACGTCACATCTGCGTCGTCTGTCCACCCGCCTGCCCTGCCACCGTGTCACCGCCACTTGGCCACCCATGTCAGTTGCCACGTCACCCTGCCGTACCCAGACCCATGATGATGTCAGCATGACATCATCACCAAAAAGGCGCCAAAGGGCCAAAAGTGCATAAAAAGATAGGAAATGACCATTGTTTGTCATTTTCATTCGTCGTTTCCGGAGCACTCTGCATGAAAAAAATGTCGTTCACTGCCGAAGTCAAGAATTCACCCACCAAAGTTGCTGCCGCCCTCATCGTCGACCCAATTACCTGCAATTGATCCAGCTTGATGCCTCCTCCACCGAGAAAACCAGGTATTTGCCACAGGCGACCTACTTTACCCGCATTTCTCCTATATTTCTCCTAAATTCCTGTAAAGAAACTCTGCAAAAGCTCCTCGCAGATAAATTTGTCCACTGAAACTACTTAAAAACCTGGTAAAACCCCTGCACCACAAGGCTCTGCAAGAAACCCGTGCCCTTCTGCGATTTCACCATAAAAACTAATTGGAGAAGCTGAGCTACTGGCTAAAATAAAATACAACTTCTCCCTCATCCCTGATATCATAAATTCCCTTGAAAAACCAGCTAATTAGCTCAAACACACTCTGGTTCTTCCAACAGAGTGCCCCACAG
Source organism: Pinus taeda (assembly GCA_000404065.3). Taxonomy (NCBI): domain Eukaryota; kingdom Viridiplantae; phylum Streptophyta; class Pinopsida; order Pinales; family Pinaceae; genus Pinus; species Pinus taeda. Next base: position 1,786 of record APFE030236072.1, read on the forward strand.
TTCATCAAACCTGAAAAAAGTTTCCTCATATTCTCAGGGTGCTCACTGCCAAACACAATTTAGTGGACATTCCTCAGCCTTTGCACCAATCCTAAACTCAAGTAAAACATCCAGTTAAAATCAAACATGGCCACTCCATTTGCACTGGATGTAGCTCTTGTTAATCCACCCAATAAAGAGCTTGAAGCTATGCCACTGGTAGACAGTGATTTCCTCATTGCAGATTTTGTGGCAGAGAGGAACCACTTAAAGACCTTCTGCCAGCTGAGGAACAATCACTTGGATAACAGTGACATGTATGGCATCTGGGAGTCCAATCTTCCCACCTACTTCCTGCCATCTGTAAATGTCTTTCCTGAAGTCATTCACCTCTGTGCAGAAAACTATGACCAAAAGCTCAGAGCTGTAAAGTCTCCATCTGGGAGCATCCTCTTTTACATAACACCATAATCCATCAATCAGATGCTGAACTACACGCAAACCCAGCTGCTATACCCTTTTTCCATTGAGTACTTGCTGGGTGAGGGCTCCAAGCTCTCTAGCACAGACATTGCTGCAGTGGCCAAAAATTTCATGAAGGCATACTGCCAACCTTCTGGGCCACCTCCTTTTTCATATACAAATTTCAAAGAGGTAGGCAAGTTGCTGGTGGACATGATAACCTCTGTGCTGGGATTCACCACAAATGAGCATGTTGATGAAACTGTGCTGGTCATGCTATCTGCATATAGCCTTGAGAATCCCCCTGCTGTAAAATACAATTATGCCAAGTATATTGACAATAAGATGCATGACCAATTGTCAAGGCTGAAAAGGGAAGCAATATTTAAATACTCATCATACATCTATCACCTGTTCATGTATTATCAGACAGATTGCTTCCAGTGCCCAATCAAAAAGCTAGACTCACAGGGTGAGAGGAGGTCTGTCATCTTTTGGTCTTCAGTCTTCCACCAAGTCCAGAATTCTCCCTATTCCTATTGTGAATTTATTGACCAATTTGTTTATCCAGTCACATGCCTCTTAAAGAGGACTCCTCCTGCCAGATTGTCCAAAGATATGCATAAAATCTTACAGCTATCCAGGAACTACAAAATAGGTGATTGGTATTTATACCAAAATCACACAGTTATCAGAATCTATGGTTGTGAGCTCTGTCCCTACAGGCTCCCAAGGTATGTGCCTATGAGGTTGTTTGCCTTGGAATACTATAGGCAACTCATCAATTCTGACCTCACACACTTCCACAGTGCTAAGAAAAAAGCCAATCTAAAGTTTAGAGACCACCTAGGCCCATTCGTCATGAATAAGAAAGATGGTTGGCAAGAAGCTGATCAAATATTGGGGCAGCAACTCAAACTTAAAACAAGCTTTTGGTGGGTCCCTTATGACCCTGAAGGCTTTATCAGTGCTAGGAGAGTCAAGTATAGGCTGCTAGCCTATAAAAATTTCCCATATCCACAAATAGAACACTTTTCCAACCAAGATGAATGGGTGCCTGAATCAATAGTAGAAGAATTTACTAAGGAAGAGAAAATGGAGCAGAATGTGAAAGATTTAGAGAAAACTCTTGACTTGGATTCTTGTCAACAGGTCCTGTTCAAGAAACCACTCCAAGTAGGAGAAGGCACATCCACTGCTCCAGCTGCACAGACTACCCAGCAAGCATCTACAACCACCACTACAGCAGAAGGCAAAGAAATAATGGATGAACAACAAGAGACAGAGGCAGGGCAGCCCAGCTCCTCAAAGGATCAAACTCAAGGGAAAGCCCTTTATAGCAAACTAGACCACCCCACATCCCAGTTTTGCAAACACCTCTCAATGAAAAGAGAGGAAAAAAGCGAGATAGAGAGGAGGTCACACCTCCAAGTGGGTCAACACAGCAACCAGAAGCCAAGAGGCCAAGGATTGACCCTGAAACAGAGGAAGAAGACATCAGTGAGGAAAGGGCAGAAAGCCACAACAGAGAAAGACAATCCAACTAGCAGACTGCCACTAGTTCATTTCAGCTGGAACAGGCCATGCAACAAGGCACAGAGGTATCCTCCTCAAGGCAGCAGGGCAAACAACCAGCTGGAATCAAAGGATCATTTAAGGAGATCAAAGCCCAAAATGAACTCTTAAGAGTTCAACTATATGATTAATTTTTGAAGACAACACCCTCCAAGCAGCAGAGATTGATGGAAGCATACGACATCAAGGAAGATAAGATGATTTTCACTCATCTTAAGCCTAAAGTGCCAAAACCCAGATCATCTGCAGACTACACCAAAACAAGTCTAGAAGTCCTCTCCAAGGACATACACCCCATGGATCAAATAGAGCTGCACAAACAGACTGGGGAAATGGTATATGCTACACTTGTAGACATTGCTATGTTGGCCCATCAGTTAAAAGAATCACTAAATAACACAAATACACAGCTTGATTTGGAAAGGTTGTCTTCCTATGCTAAGGACAATAGAATAAAGACTTTGGAAGACATAATCATTGATCTGGGACATGATCCAAAAGATCCAAAGGGTGTTAGGGCCCTTATGAAGAAAAAAGAGGATGACATTGCTGCACTGAGAAAGCAGGCAAACTTGCCTCCAACCATTCACCCTCAAACAACAGAACTTGCACAAGAAAAGCAAGTGGATGATGCCATGGATCTGCTTCTGATGATGAATCAAAGAATATTTCAAATGGAAGCAGAATTAGAGAAGGAATTGCAGGACAAGCAAGGGGAGTCAATCTCCCAGCCCCCTCAAACATCTACAACTCTTGGACCTGGCCCTCCTACACAAGCAGTAGCAGCCCCTCCTGCCATTCCAGCACCAACCAAAGCTACATCAGCAATAGGAGCAACAACAGAAGCAACAACAACAGTAGAATCCAGCATGAGTATGGAGGACTTGATGAAAGCTGTCAAAGAGCTTGAAACTCAAATGACAGAAATAAATGAAGCCAAGGATAGACTGGCCAAGCTAGAGGCCAGCTATGATAAGTCCAAGATGACAGTGGCAGAATAGCAAAGAGAAATAAAGGCCTTGGAGGCCAAAGTAAAAAATTTGGAAAAGGAATTGCTTCTAGGCAAGACCTTAGCAGAAATCAAGAAGATAATTTGGGCCAAAATTGGCCAATCAATACATGACCAATGGAGGTCAATCCAGGTAATACATGAACAGGTTGAGCTAATAGGCATGGCTCATGTTGAAATACAAAGAGCCAGAACATCACTAGGAATCATGCCTGAGCAAGCCAATAAAATGATACATTTCCTCAATAACCACACTAGGGAGGAATTGGCAGCTCTAGAGATAAACAACAGAATAGACACCATCGTGACAACTAAGAAAGTGCTAACTTTGAGGAACTTCACTCAAACTCTAGAAAGAAAATGTCAGGAAATGAAGGCAGAAATTGATGAATTTAGGGCAAAAATGAGAGTGCTACAGGATAAAGGACTGCCAAGCCTAGTGACTGGCACAGGGCAGCTGCTGTCATATAATCAGTATATCACAAGGATCAACAATTATGTTGAAAATCAAATAACGACATCCAGCAGCTCCACAGAAGAAGCAGGGCCTCCCTCTGGGCAGTCTCTGTATGACAAATTAGAAAATCTATTTTTCATTGAGCATGAGATAAATCATCTGTTTGAGGTGCCTCAAAACTTCTACATATATACAGAAGCAGATGAAACACTGGTAAAAATAAGGAGGCATTAGCTACCTCCGGCTGATTGGTGGCAGGCAATGCTGGAAATTCTGCCCAGGTGATGCCACTATATTATTCCTATTTGTGAAAAATTCAGATCTCAGTCACAGTACAGGTTAGCAAACATATTAGCATGCAGGTATCACAGGAAGCATCCATACAGTGACTCACCAAAGCACCCAGACAATAGGCTCAACTAACGCAGAATTAAAGGCACAACTACAACCAACTTTCTTGAGCCATAAAGTCAAAAGTTGGCTGACAAAAAGATAGTTGCCATCTCAACATTAAATGCTGTAGTTATTTATTTCATTTACTTTTTGTAAGAGAGTTGGTGGTGCAATTTATTGCACAATAACTCACTATTGAGATATTTTGTATCCTATTTTTGTATATATATCCCCTCAAAGAACGTATTGAGGGTTGGTTGTAGTGAAACTCTTTCAGAAGAGCTGTATTTGTATATCTGAGACATTTGATCTAATACAAATTGCTGGTGGAGTTCTTGAGTTCTATACTGTCTAAAGGTGGAAATGAATGGCCCTGTTGTGTTGCAGAATTCCTGTGTGATTTGCTGGAACAATAAGTAATTCTGAACTGTGTTCTTGTTTTTCTGTGTATGCCAAAATTCATATATTTTCATAGTCATAGTAAATAGAGAAAAACAATATCTTAGGATTTGTTTGAACACACCCTATGCTCAATCTCTATTTCTAAATATGTTTTCTTCTGGATTAGCCATGGATATGAATTCTTAATTGCTCATGTCTAAACTAATTCTATCATTGTGAATATTGTTTAAGAATTCTTAACTTCTCTTAAGCAATACTGTCATTTTTCCTTTTTTAGCATAGTGAAAGATTATTAATTGCCTTTCACTCACTAATTCCATAACCTCATCACAAAATTTGATAAATTGTTCCACAGATGCCTGTCTGGCTTTGCAGCAATACTCTGTCTTCATAAACATTCTTCAGCAACACACTACCTGAACTCCATTGCCCAATGGAACAAACTGTTTTGTAATCTATACCACAACTATGTTTGAATTCACCAACCCACCAAACTCAAAGAAAACAGCACACCATAGCTAGCCTAAAACTATCCACCAACAAAGCTAAATTATAAAGAGAGAGCCCTCTCTGGTTACAGGTAGGCTAGGACCTGTAACTGAAAGATTGGTCAGTGGTTACCTTGGCCGTATTCCCTTTAGGAAGCAGGGAACAACCTGAGTGATAACAAGTGTCACGGTGGAGCTCTATTTCCAAGAACCAATTCATTGGTATGACATCCAGGGTATGAAAAAACAGATGCACCCATTTAGGATTGGTCTTCGCTCCATAAGCCTCAGTTCATTTGGCCAGGTGTTGAAGCCCCGAAAATCAGGTCTACAACAAGGGGGATACCCACCTGGTCCGGACCTTGGTTAGCAGCTCCTTTTCCGTTTGGTATAGTGGGTCCGACTGGGATATGGGACCAATTTCCCAATATATGTGTGTGTGTGTTAAGAATTAATATTTCCTTTCTATGAGTTCCTAAGTGAAATGATTTTATTCTAAATCTGATTTAACAACATGCAATTTTATTCTAATAAACAGAAATATCTAATTCTAAACTAACTCGGGATGTAATATTTCTGTTATGCGATCTAAAATGATTTCAAATAACAATTGGTAATAAAGATCATTCAACTGCTATGATAAAAGAATTCAATAAAGATAAACCATATCGTATAAAAAGTTAGACGAAATACTTGTGAAAAACATATCGCATAATAAGGTACTCATATATTAAGCATAAATAAATAACTATCACCATACAAAAGTTCCAAATGATAACTCAAGTATTCACACATTCATACATAAATAACTAAACCTGAATATCACTTTAACGCATAAGTAGAAATAGTTAAGAGATAAAAGTACCATTTATAACTAGTTCTACTGATGAGCTTCAAGCAATAATGATTTATCTCTCCTTAATCCAACATCCCTTAAGAGTACAAAGTGCAACATCAGTAGTAGACATTAAATGTAGATATCAATAAATCTTGTTCCATTCATTCATCAAAACCCCCTTAGAGGGTGCAAAAGTGCATGTTATGAGGACAAGTTTTTGACAAATTTCAGGACCCTTCTCTAAATGCATGAGAAGGGTTTAAATACTACTAACTAAATCTAAAAATAATTTATTACAAGAATGTAGGATGCGGTTTAAATGACCGTCCTCATTTCAGGCAAAAATAAAGCAAAATTAACACCAAAACTGAATCTAAAACTAAAACTAACAACTAAATATTTGTGTATCTGTTCCTTGAAATCGCAAGCGTTCAACATTTGCTTGAGGAGAGTTGGTTGGCTGACTTCCGACTTTAGCTGTCCTGCGAAAAAAATATCAGTAAGAGCTGGCGCCATATTCTCGGTAGAATTGATGATACATTTGAGAGTCATGCACTGGCTGTGTGGTTTTACCAAATACATCCAGTAAGAATCCCAATTCAACTTAGTTAATCTTTTGATTGATTCTGCCCTTTCTTGAGCCTTTTGTTTCCAGCCTGTCTACAGATGTTGTACTTTTGGTAGATATCTTGGAGTGGTCTCTAAGATCAAATTTGCCTTGTGTAAATTTTAATTGATGTAGTCAATGACATTGTTTGCTACTGTGGCTGCTTCTTTTGCTACTTGTTCTGCTTTCCTGATCTGTGCATCCCACTTGTTAAAGAGAATTTCTTTGTGAGTGTCATTGATTATTGGTGCGCTTGGCTTTTTCCCTTCCTCTGTTTCTTGCCAAGCCAAATATTCAGTAACTCTTTTATCAATTAAATCGTAATCATGTCGCAAGTCCACAACTTGATTAGTAATTTTATTGCTTATTTTGCAATAAGAGCTCCACTGTGATATTCTTTGGCACAATGCTTCTTGTTGCTGCAGTAGTTGTTCATTTAGGGAAATGGATTCTGTGACGAATTCTGTAAGCTTAATATCATCCTTGTGCATCTCTTGCATAACTTGTAACTATTTTTCTCTTTCGGCCAAACTGTTCTGGTATCCTATCTGCATTTGTTGAAAGTCTTGCTGTAATCTTTCAAGATATTTTTGTGCTTTGCTGTTGGCATTGGCTTGTTGTAGCTGTTGTTGCAAAACCTGTATTTTATCTTCTTTCTCTTTTAGTAGTTTCTGTACCTCATATGCTTTATCAATGGTCACAGAGGCATATGCTCCTGCGATCTGAGATAATTTAGTGAGATTTTCAGTGGGATCGGTGGTAGGATCTTGCCATAGGATGTCTAATTGTTCTGCATCATGAGAGAGCACACTTTCCAATTTTCTTTTCTTTCTTTGTCTTCTCACAATAGCCTTATGCTATGGACTGTAAAATACATCAAGAGGAGGAATTTCCTCTATTTTGAGCATAAGTACAGAGGATGGGCTAATGGGAATATGTTCCATTTCTGGGACATTGCTAATTGTTCCTGACTATATCATTCACTGTCTATACATTACTCTCAGGTGTGTTTGTGCTCTGTCCTTCAATATTGATTAAATCATTGAATGTCTCCCATTCTTTATCTAGCTCAGTTTTGACTGATGATGGCTGGATGATGAGAGGGGGAGGATATAGTTGTGGAGAGGTCAAAACCTGTTGCTGTAGGAGCTCCTTCGATTGGGCAGTATCCCTTGCTGACCCTTTGCTTTTATTATGGTCACTTTCGTACCTCTTGGAGTGTTCTGATGTTTCTCTCCCAGACCTAGATTTAGATCTGTATGTGTTTGAACTTCCACTGAGACTGATATTGGGAGTTGGTTCCCTTACGGGTTCCAAGCGTAATTTATCCAAAGGGATATTAGCTAACCTCCTTTCTCTGTATATTTTGAACTCTTGGAATTCTGCTGGAGGAAATCACATTTGGGCCAAATTCAAAACTTCTTTAAGTGTACTTTTCTGTTGGAACATATCATCAAAAAGATCATCTTCTTTAGAAAACACCTTTATTTTGACTGCAGTAGTGAAATTTTTAACAATATTAGAAGGGTCGAATGGTCTTCTTGGAAATTGGAACAATCGTAGACATGTCATGTTGTTTACTTCTTTGAATGCATGGCCTACATCAAATAGTGAAAAGGCCCCATAGGCCACAGGAAATTTCGGCCAAATGGCCTTCTTCTTGTCCTTCAAATCTTTAGTCATACCTCCTTCTCCGCAAGTCTAATAAGCAATCTCTCGTGCCAGTAGTTTATCAGGAACATATAAAGGTAAGACATGAGGGGAAGCGAGACTTCCAAATACCCTGACATATGTGAAAATCTCTTCTCCAAACCATCTCGTGACAAGGAGTATATCGACCTCCGCTTCAGGAGAAAATCTTGGAGCGTCTTTATCATATGACATTTTGTACAGAGGTAACATGATTCCATGACAAATCTTGTAGAAATACGAAGTGAACTTAGAATCCCACAATTCTTTGTGATAAATATGAATGGGTAAGGGATCTTGAGTCATCCATTTCCAACCCATTAGAGGAAATTTGGAAATATAACAGATTGCATCCATCACATATGAAAATAAGTAGAAATGGGGATAAATTCTCTGAGAAATGGCTGTGGCTAAGTTGTCAGACAATATCTTAGCCCAATCCAAAATAGTAGCATTAATGGTGGCATCCAATAATGGTAGCCATTCAGATGAAAATTTGTTAATGTCTGGCTTCCCAAAAAGTCTACAGAGCATAGTAGTAGCAAAGCAATATGGGGAGGTGAGAGAACCAGTACTATATATACCATGCTTATCCTATTTTAGTGGTTCATCCCTTCTTGACCAGTCCTTGGTGCATTCTGCCAAATTTTGTTTTCTTTAGTGAACTTCTCCATGAACTGTTTGTTATAAGTTGCTTGTGGCTCTGATAGATGATACATGAGCCTCAAATCTTTTGGAGTGAACGAGCCAATGAGTCCTTGACCCTGAGTCTTAAATTATCTGTTTGTGATGTCAACGCTATCCAATACCCATTTAATCATGTCCGTGTATGGAAGAATTTTGGGCCTCGCTGCTATCCGGTGCAAGAACGAACATGCGAGTTCTGTAATAGATGCCTCAGAAGACCCATGTGAGCTTGCAATAGCTGTTACCTCTATCATTTTAGGATTTTCCTCCTCAAGTAGACTGTACATACCTTCCCAAGTAGTAATACCAACATCTTTGTTAGAGGCAGTGTCTGTGTATAAGGGCATCATTTCTTTGTCTTCAGAACTCAGAGCTTTACCCTTATTTCCCATAATATCCTGAACACTGCTATGTATAGTTTTCTGCTCTTTATTCCTGCAGTTTAAAAATGAGGTGAGAATAATGATAAGAGAAAGGTGACGGGAAAGCTTTAAATGCTGAAAACATATAAAATATACCACCTTACGTGAAATGGCTCTTCGATCAGATCAAAACCATATTCCATTAATGATTGCCAACTAAATCATTGATTAACATTAACGTGCATAATCGGGTCTCGGTTTATGGAAAAATATTTTTCGAACAACGAGCCCTGAAGATCTATGATAAGGCGATTTGTGATTTGCTTCACAATATTGCGGGTCGCATTATCGCAGATCGCAATATTGCGGAATCGCAATATCGCTGGTTCGTATCGTATGACAATCATCTATTAATGTGTTTTCAGTGAAATGCGATTTACGATATGCGCCATCGCATATCGGTGGTTTAAGATATTTCAACGTAAGTGATGTTTGAGGCATGCGATGCGATGAATGTTTTTAGTGCATAGTTCGCATTGCGATTTCGCAACTCAGAATTCCGCTTGTGGAAAGGCATCCATTACCCTTTTTGCGATGCAACGTTTCTTAAGGAGTGATTTTATTCTAACTTATCATAAAACTTAAGCCTTTTTAGGTTTTTCGAGGGTATTCTCCTCAATTTATGATAGTAAGTTTTATTAAAAAAGGAAATATAAGCATTAATCGATTTTTTTTTTAGGGTCCTCGCTTATTTAGTATTATTGATAAAACTAAATAAGAAGGGGGGTTATTGCTGGCCAGAACACCAGGTGATTGCACGGATCATCTCTTCCATCATACTGGTCTGTGATCCATAATTTTGGTTGTCCAAAACATATTCTCATCATCCTCCTATAGTTACGTCAATCAACAAAATTATCCTTGTGCGTACCCCACCATCTTGCAGGTGTAGTGCATAGTGCCCAATCCAAGGCCTCGAAGCGATGCTTCTCTGGCACCTCTCTTTCAAATGCATCCAAAAATTGGTCAATGTCAGTTAGCCCATCATAGTGAGGCAGATTCCTTACCTCTGATGATATGCAGTGCAATGACTTGGTCATTACATTACAATGCAACGTAGATACTTCATGTAATTGGTTTTGCTAGTGCTCTAGTTATTCATGTGAATCTAATGTGCAGGGCCTCTCATGGTTCCATGTCATACATTTGTCTGCTGTCAGATTGACCCAATCCTAGTCTCACACCATTATATTGTAAATCTGGTCCAAATCATCATCATTTTCCTAATCGCGGACTGGTTTTGTATAGCTCAGTCCTTCTGTAGGATCTAGTGGCACCACTACCTGGAGCGATTTCTTTTCAAATATCATCTTTCATTTATTTAGGTTGATTTCCCCATTCATGTCAGTGGACCAATCGATCCCAAGGAGCACAAGGTAGGGATTTCTATCATCCACAATCTCTATTACTTCAAAATCTACCTGAGCGTTCGTGCCTTCTATGTCAATGGTTACCCCTTACAACCTCTCCATTTGGGATGATTTTCTGTTGGTTTTCTATCCTTAACTGGATCGAAGACCACTAGAGCACAGGTCTTCCCATTCTTTCCCATGTTTGCTTTGGCAAAAAATTCGCGTCAGACCCCAGATCCAAGATAACTTGGTCCATTTCTTATTCTCATATTTGGGCGGTGAGTCTCATCTCACATCTATTCCTTGCCTTATGCTTACCAAGATTTCTGACTATGCACGGTTTTCTAGTAGCACTGTCCTTGCTAGTGCACCGATTGATCAGTTCCTGCAGTCCCTTCACAACCTTACTATCGCAGAGCAGTTTCATGTAGGTCTCTATGAACGTGGTAATCATGGATGAGTCCACTTCTTCGATTGATTTCTCCTAGTTCCCTATGTTGGAGACCTGAGTGAAGCTTTTCTTTGCTTCCATAAATGTTTCTTTTGCATGCTCCAAATCAAATCCAGTGTCCTTTTTTGGTGCTTTGTGGACCCACTCAGCTTCCGCATGCTGCTTCCCTTTATCCTCGCCAGTCATTGTTCCACTGCGTAGCATAATGTTTACCATAGGGCCCTCCTCGTGAGGCTCAGCCCTCATTATCTAGAGGTTCTACATCGGCTACAGAGGCTACACCCACTTTTCGCGAATCTTAGCCAACAATATAGGGAAATCCTCAGTCACATGGTCAAACTAAGTACAATAGCGGCATGACAGTCGTGTCAGATTCAGACAGTCTCTTGCACAGTGTCCTAAGCCTCCACAATTGTAACAAATCAACTTTCCTTGGCCTCTATTAGGCCCCCCTCCACCTCTGCCTCGGGCGCGCCTCTTGTTATAGACATATTTGGGCACTGAAACCCCAACCTTATATGTTGATAAACTAGGGCTTTTTAACCCCTAAAAGTGTTGTTTCATACCCTAAAGGATCATGGTCAATTGATTGCATCACTCCCGAAAAGTTCCACCTGAAAAACCATCCAGAACTGGCCAAAACTAGACCATACTGACTATTCCACTGTCAGGGTGTGATGCATACTAACTCTTGCACTAGCCAGGTGCGATGCATATTGATGAGGCCTTCTGGCGATGAACGAGGATGGACAAATGTCCAAGACAGTTTACTAAGTGGATGCTCATGGAATCTTCTAGAAACTTCTCCTATGACACTTGCCTCTCTAAATTTGCCCAAGGATGAGTAAGAGATCCAAGAAATCTCCAAGTGGAACCAAAAACAACAAGTGGAATGACAATAATAGAAACCCCAAAGATGACTCACACCCTTGCACACATCTATAAATGGATCCCTCACCTGAGAGATCTAGGAGGCTGGAATTTTGTAATTTGCAAGGAAGTGCTGATAGTTTGTGGTTGAGAAAGAGCATTGTATTGTTGGTGTGATCTTGCTTTTCATGAGGTGAAGAGGGCTTCAATGCTGGGAGGATGATGCTGGATAAAATCGTTGGGTTGTAATTCTCCCTTCCATTTAATAAAGTTCTTTGAGTTTTCTTCCATATAACTGTGCAATTTGTGAATGTTATTGTTTATGAATGCCATTGTATGTTCATTACATTTTTGATCCTATAATGCTTATGATATAATAGATCAAGATGCTTTGACAGTTTTTGTTACTGTGTTTCTACAGGTATTCTCTAAGCAGGATAAGTAGGATAGGAGTTGCAAGCTCTGTCAAGGGGGAGAGAGATCAAGCAAGGAGTAAGCGGAAGATCCAGGTTGGTTCCTTTCCCTCTCTCTTATCTATCATACATAGAAGAAATCCCAAATTGCTTTGATTGTTTATTTCTAGGATAGCTGTCAATCCTAGAGGGCTAGTCGATAAAAAATACACTAGTTTTCCTGGAAACAAAATGACGACTCCACTTGGGACAGGAAACTCTCCCCAAGTCCTTTACTAGTTGAAAATCTGATTGATATGACTCAACCATCGGTCGAAACACCTATCACTGAAAGTGAATCTTCTGAGTCTATACCCGACGAAGTCAATAGGTTGAGATGGCAATCGACCTAGTTCTACCTTTAGAAGATCATATACTTCCTCAAGAGAGTGAGAATGATACCATTCAAATTCCGTTTGTTACTTCAGAGTCGAATGAACTTGGGGGCAATCCACCCATTTCTTGACAATAGGAGGAAAATCCCCCAATTCACACTACTCAAGGGGTTAATTCAACCATTTATTTGGTACCCCCTCCAAGTAGTCTAGTCACTTCCTTCGATTGGAATTGACGAGCAAGATCCTGCCTTCCTTCTTATTTACCTTTCCAGATCATAGTACAAGTTTACAAAATAATTGTGTCAAGCACTATCATAGATGAGGGTGCATCAGTGAGTATCCTTTCCTCAACTGCTTGGAAAGCACTTGGTTCACCATCGCTTATGCCTGTTACACAAAATCTATCAGGCTTCAACAAAGGAACCAATCAACTATTAGGGATCCTTCCTAAGTTACTGATAACTTTGGGATGGAAAACTGTTCACTTGAATGTGATGATAGTCCCAGGACCATTAGATTACAATCTACTCATTGGACGTGACTATGTTTACAACATGGAACCTATTGTTTCAACACTCTTTCTAGTGATGTGTTTCCCACATAAAGGCAAAATTGTCACCATTGACCAGCTTTCATTTTCTGGTTCAAGCATAGCTCCAAGTCAATCATCATTCTTAAATGGTCCTTGTACATCAGCAGTATCTCTCCAACCTTCATTCCATCCACCTAATTTCCGGAAGTAGTCCGGTGAATGTAACGAAGCTTAGGGGGCATGCACCCTTGTCTATTTGGCAGACGAACCCAACTGAAAAGATAGGTTTCCCTGTAGGTTATGTGATTGGCCTGAAACACCATTCACCTTTGTCTATGCTGCAGATGAAGCCATGGAAGTGATTTGTCTATTTGGCAGACGAAACCATCCCACCATATGAGTTTCCCAGTTGGTTATGTGATTGGTATGACACACCATTCACCTTTGTCTATTTCGTGGATGAAGCCAAGGAAGTTTTTTGTTTGCTCCGCAGATGAAACAATCCTACGTAACCACATAAGTTTCCATATGGTTACAGGAAACTCTCTTGTCATCATGCTGGGGGCATGCAAACCTTTCTCAATTTCATTTTTTTAGCTTTTTAGCTTCTTAGGTTGGGTGATTGGTCCGACCCAACTGTTGGCATTATGTTTCTGGTGAGGTTATATGTTACAGATGTTGTACTTGATGGAAAC
>APFE030236076.1:6083-27159 GCA_000404065.3 Pinus taeda
AGACATAAGAGAAGCACTCAGTTCATCTACCGTGAAATGTGAGAGATCTTTTGTTTCTTCTATTGCTACCACAACAACTTCAAACCTTGAGGGTAAACATCTCAAGATCTTCTCTACGATCCTTCTTTCTTCAAGAATTTCACCATGAGATCTCATCTGGATTATCAACCCAATAACCTGAGTGAAGAATGAATCTATTGTATCAGATTCCTTCATGCTGAGGGTTTCAAAGTCTCTCCTCAACATCTGCAACTTTGCAGTCTTCACCTTCTCCATGCCTTGATAGGCAGTTTTGAGAATATCCCATGCCTCCTTGGATTTTGTTGCTGTTGCAATTCGTGGAAAAACACTTTCATGTACTGATTGGAAGAGAAAAAAGAGGGCTTTGGCATCCTTCTTCCTGTCACTCTTCAACTGGTCTCTTTCTGCTACTGTCAAAGCAGCCAGTGTTGTTGCATCTGCAGGTTCATCATAGCCAATTTCAACCAGCTCCCATATTCCTTGAGAAGCAAACAATGCTTTCATTGTTATGGACCAATAACTGTGATTTTTCCCATTAAATTGTGGCAGTTGGGAATTTTTCAAACCAGTTCCAGCATCTACCATCTTAACTCTGTATAGGTAAAGAAGAGATACTGATTGTATAATTAAAAACAAGCAAAAACTTTCTCTGCTGGAAAAAAACTGTTCAATAAGCTTCTTACAGCTCCTACAGTGAAAAACAAACTCTGTTTTTGACTCACTGAGTGCCTAGACCTGCTCTGATACCATGTTGGAAATATGTTTCTGTTTTGCATAACCGAAAAAAGTTTGCGGAATACGGTGTTTCAGCAACGCTGAAACTGGTGTAACAGCAATGCAATTTCATCAGTTGTTGTTCCTGGTGTTACAGCAACAGTGATTTGATGTCAAGTCTATTTTTTGCTTACGGTGTAATAGCAACGTGCAACGGTGTAACAACAATACAAAAAATAGCTTGTATTCATAAATAGTAAACCAACTGATAGAAATTCATCTTCCTCACATAGAGGGATTTTCACAAAACAATTTTCTTTGTCTTAGAAAATTACAGGTTCAGCACTGCTGTGCGTTTTACAGAAAAGACTCTCTATCGTTCTTCTAACCTTGAAACATAACTGATGTTCATTACATTTATAGGAAAAAACATATATGAGTTTAAACAATAATCAAAATATCTTCTAACGATTATCTGCATATTGAATGCTGCAAGCGGTGATGCCTTTCTCAAGAAATCAAGTCGGCGGTTGCAGGGGAATTCAATTCTGTGAATTTAATGCACATTAATGTGCAAAATATCAAGAGTGACTTTGCGGCATCGAATAACCTGGAATATTTACAGAAAATCAGGTTTCTGTCCAGCTGTTTATATTGCAGTTGGAATTAAATTCCAATAGTTTTCAATGGATCCCTTTTGCATGCTGTGAAGATGATAAAGAAGGCAAAAACATCTGTAAACGACGATTGCGTAAGGTCGAGCATATCCTTTCTGGAGACGAAACGTCCATTCCAAAAGATCACAGATGTGCAAATATGTCCCAAAGACACATGTCTTAGTGATTGGAGGTGGTTGGGATTTCATCAGGTGGATTTTGGGTTGGGCAAGCCCAGCATTGTTTGGCCTGGCAAAATTTTATTCTGCCCAATTTTAATGCTGCCTCTGCCAGAGAGCAAGAGTGGAGTCATGATGGTATTCTGTGTGCCACCCCCAGCATTGAAAGCCCAACAAACCGAAATGCATCGTTTCATTTGAATTCGTGGTTATAAAATACCGAACAAATTTGGAAAAATGCTCTTTACTTTTTATATATACCACACATAATAGCTATGACATATAAATTCGTAGCTTCATAATAAAGATAAGTGGGAATTTATAATATGTATAACCAGTGTTAAGTAATAGCTAGTATCTATTATTTAGTTTAAATATAGTTAATAGAGCATGAACTGTTGATATAGTGTGACATGATCAATTAAACTTTTTATAAAAAAAATAGAAATGAATGTGAAAATTTTGTGCTAAAATGTTATTTTTTAGTGAGATTTTTATCTCATTGGTTGTAATGAAGCTTTATAACCTTATTTTTTTGTCACTGTTTGGTTCAAATTGATAGAGAAAAACTTAGTTTCAATATTGGGAAAATATTTTTTGATTATTTTTTCCTTTTTAAGATTTGTTATCTTAACAAAACCATATAAAAAGGAAAAAACAAATATAAGTCAAATTAAAAGTAATAAAATTAAAAAAAATTATTGGAAAAGCTTTTTGAATTATGTTTTTCTCTCTCAAATTTATCATCTTAAATAGAAAATATGGATAAAAAACTATAATTCATGAAAAATAGAAAAAATAAAATAAAAAAGTTAAATAGAAATAAATAAAACGAAAAAGAAAAAAATAGTAACTAATAGAAATGGGAGTTACTAAACAGTTCACCTCAACCAATCACCTCAGAAACAAATAACTTTAAATAATAATAAAAAATAACAAAAAATGAATTCCCAATGTTAAAACTATGAATAAATGGCATAAATTTTTGGTCAAAAACAAACTAATAGTAATACCATATCTACTAGTATAATAAGTATCAAATCAAATATTATATATAAGTATCAAATCATTTGGGATATATATATACATTCAAGGATTAAAAAAAACAAAATATTTTCATTAATTGAAATGTTTTACATATTAATTTTTTCGAGAAGAAAAAAGCACAATCTTCCATTTAAATAAAAGGAATACATATCATGCTTTTACGAATTTATGTTCAATGTTCCTGTAGTAGGATCATAGATTTTACATTTTCATTAATTTCAATGTTTTATATATTTATTTTTTCGAGAAGATGTAATTTTTCATTTAAATAAAAAGAGTACATATAATATGGACCTTCCTCTTCATGCTTTTACAAATTGATGTTCAATCTTCTTCTAGTAGGATCATAGATTTTACTGTAGGATTTCAAAAAACTACAATTATTTTTTTAGTTGTTCATAGTTTGTCATTTTTCTAACTGTGATACATATTTTCTAAGAGTGAAATCTATCTAAGTAAAAATCTACAAAAAATGATTTCCAATTCAAGAGTAGTTAATGCTCCCCACATTCTCCAAGGTGTCCTGAACAAAAGCAGCTAAGAATAACTTCTGAGGCTCCTTTTTGATGCCCCTCTTTGATAGGAGATCCACAAACTCATTTTGGACCCTATAAATGTGCCAAAATGATATATTCTGAAAGGAGCATACCAAATTCCTAATACGTCTCATTGAGTTTGATATAATGGGTGGGCTGAAAAGAGAGCGCCCCTTGACCCACTCGATTATGCCTTTTGCATCTCCATAGATGTGCAGTGTCTCCAACCCTAGCCATCTAGAGCACGTCAAAACCTCCCACAATGTTATAATTTCATCCCTACTATTTGCACCTCTACCTCCCTCCCGTGATAGTATTTGGCTGGCTCTAATAGAACTTCATCTTCACCTCCACAGTCCCTTTGCTTGCATGCACCATCAAAGAAACCTGTCGGAAGATCTTTCTAGATGTCCTTGTACACAATCTCGCTCTTTTTTTGAGCTTCTTTACCGGGCCAATTTGAAATGTTTTACATGTGCATACTTTTAGTTCAATTTAAACTGAAGACTATGGATTATAACAATGTCTTCTATCTGACCAAAAGACTTGCCCTGAGAATTATTGATAGAACAAAACAGAAGTACATCTCTGACTCGTCGAGGTTAAATATGGACACGACCAAAGAGTTACCCTGTGAAATATCAACAAAAAAAGAGCACATGATGCTCTTCGTTTGCTCAAGAGAGAATATGAAAATGTAGGTCTCCAAATTGAAACATTGACTGTCCCTATAAAGAAACTTGACTTGAAAATACTCAAATAGGACTCCATTGTCTCAAAAGAGGAATAGGACTAGAAGCGCATTATGCTAGTCATGGAAAATTGAGAAAAAGGAAAGGGACAAAATGGATACGATGTCAGCGAGTGGGGAAAACCCCCTGAGGGCCCGAATGAGACCCCAACAGATACCGATAAATGTTTTTTTTTAAAAGAACCCCGACATTGAACTGTTCCATCCACAACATGTTCAAAGTATATATAGCCACGAAGAAGAGACATAACACGTTTTGAGAGGGTGTCAGCTTCAGTGTTATGTTCTCTAGCGATAAGATGAAAGGTGACCTCGTAGAAAAGTTCCTTAAGCTAAGTTATGCACTGCATCTAGCAGAGAAGAGAAGGAATTTGAACAACCAACCTAACTTGGATACATTAGATAGTAGAAAGGGAGTCCTTGACCACCATAATGCTATCATAACTCACAACTAAGAAAATATTACATATTACTCTATTAAAAAAAAAAAAAAAACCTTAAAATATTTATCAACTATAATTTCATTTTATATTATTATTATTAATAAAAAATATATAAGTTGAAAAATTAATATATTTAAAAAAACAATGAAACAAGATTCTATTATGGGATTACTTCTATTTACCAAGCTTATCATGGAAAAATACATAACTCACTCATAAATATTTAATTTATATGATAATATATATATAGATATATATAAATAATATAATATATATATATATATATATATAATATATATATATATATTATATGTCTAAGTAATCAATTTAATATAAAAGAAAAAAATAACAAAACAATTTTGGAGATAAATATAAACCATTGATTTGTGTATATTACTAAAAATATTCTAGAATATTTCATGAAGGTTAAACCTCGACCATCCATTTAATAATTATTGATAATTAGATTAAATTTTTGTAAGTCATATTTGAAAATAAACACCCCTATATGCTTAAATTTATTTTTTATAAGTTTAAAATTTATGTTTTATTTTTTATTTTTGGGTTGGCTCAATTCACGAGAGATTTGTACCTTAAACTCATGGTTTGGTTTACATAGTACTTCATAAAATGGCGATGACTACCCCATGGGCTTACAATTTTAAATTTTAATGTGTTTAAATTTATTGAAGTTTTTAATATAGTGAAGAGAATTTTTAATAGACAACTTCCCTTTATATAAGTTTTATATATATCTATATGTATGTATTTTTATTCTTACAAGTGTTTAATATTTTGGGTAAATAATTTTTTTAGTTTGCTAAGTTGTGAGAGTCTTAGGATGATTGCAATTTT
Source organism: Pinus taeda (assembly GCA_000404065.3). Lineage (NCBI taxonomy): Eukaryota > Viridiplantae > Streptophyta > Pinopsida > Pinales > Pinaceae > Pinus > Pinus taeda. Next base: position 11,286 of record APFE030236076.1, read on the forward strand.
GAGAAACTAAGACCCAAAGGCATCTAAGCTATCAAAATCACCCGAGGAAGGATCGCACCGAGACTAGGCCACACCGACCCTTTATATGGTTGGATTTTTGCTAGCAGAGTTTCAAACCGGTGACCTTCACATCACATAGTGCTTTAACAACTAACTCTATCATAGTCTATTTTATGCCCCATGAGCTAATATTTTTGGTAAATATTATATATGTGTGTTTCCTTTTAAATTTTATTGTTTATGTATAACTTTTATAATAGTTTATTACTTTTAGAGATAATTTTTTATATACTTATATATATATATAAAAGTAAAGGAAATGAAAATAGTCATAATTGTAAAGTATAATATGTCAAAATATTGATAATTCAAAATAAAAAATAGAAATATAAAATTAGTGTAATGTAATAATATGTAAAATGTAAACATTTAATATATAGCTATGATATTTGTGAGCTTGATATTAAAGCACGAGAAGAGAGAAAATCTTTTTGGGACTGAGAATTATTGGAAGGCATATCACTACGGGTTCGAGACCCAAGCACAATCGGGAAAGGAAAAATTAGTGTATGAACTCAGTATTTTTCCATTGGAAAATAAAAATGCTTTTGGGGCTCCAATGCAGAGAGGTAAGTGGGTACAGAAATATAATATATTTGCGTTTGAAGAGGATGTGAAGAAAATATTAAGGAACTTGAGGTTTTGTGTGGACAAAGTTGAGCCTTTTCTGATACATGTGGAAAGCCACATAGTTTGTGATTCAAATGGAAGAGAGTAGTTAGCCCCCTTGGCTCTAGTGCTCGAGTTCCGACCAACCCTTCTTAAAAAACGAATAGTGTGTGTGGGGGTTGGTGGGTAATTTTTGGGTCACTTTCGATGTTTTTTCTGATCTATGATGGTCCTTCCTTTCTATGAATGACAATGACATAGGGGGTTCACAATCATGTGCTTCCATGTTTTCTGTTATGGTATGAAGTCTCAAACGCTAAAGGTGGCTTTTATTTTTGAAGATTTAAAAGTAATATGCTTATCCTTTGGCACGAAGTCTTTTTGGATTAATGTCAAATGTTTGAGATGGCGTGGGGGGTCTCATCTTGATGGTGTCCTCTTCTTTTTGTATGATAGTTCTCATGTTGTGGTGTATGGGTCATTTCTCTTTGTACCCCTTTGTGATGGCGTTGTCGGGCGTAAGGTTAAGGTACTTATTTTTTTCCTCGCTTTTGTTCTAGACTCCTGAATAAATATGAAGGTTCCTTGGCCTATAACAACAATGGGGTTTATTTTTTTAGCTTTATTGGTATATATTGTTTCCATATGATGTGAGAGGTCTAGATGAGTTTCGTCCTTGTGGCTGTTCATATGTCTATGATGTCATTTTACATTCTAAAGTAATATGAAGTATTTTAATTTATGAAAAGAAAAAAGTATAGTCAATGGCGATAGATCAATTGGCAATGCCCATGAAAACGAAGTTTTGTGTGCAAGTTTAAAATCTCACTAATTGATTGATGCCTAAGGAAGTGGCATACCTAGGCACAAGGAAGTTATAGTGGTAGTCGTTGGAATCAACTCATGTTCATGAATAATCTATATATCTATCTATCTATCTATATATATATTATATAATATATATATATAATATATATATATAATATAAATATAAATATATAATATAGTAGATAGATAGATGATATATCCCTGAAAGATTTCGAAGAGTTTGAAAAAGGGAAAGCTATCAAACAGATAAAAATTAAAATAATTTTATTTAAAATAATAATTTATTTTATTAATATTTAAATTAATTATGAATTGTTATAATATTTATTATTATATGTATATTTAATTTTTTATTTTTAGGTTTAATCATATGTTTTTATAAAAATTTTAGGAATATTTTCTTTATCATTTGATTTCAATCTTTAATCTTTTTCCTATGAGATTTGAATAAGTCATATGAGATTTGAATAAGTCATTGATGACTCAACCTCACACAAATCATAAATCAACTAATCTACAACTCATAAATTAGATACATTTAATATTGGATAAAAGTAACATTTAAAAAAAACACTTTATAAATTAAATATATTTAGCATTATATGTAAATTTAATATATATTATCATTTTTTTAATTTCATTAAAAATATAATACACTACTAAGTATATAGTTTTATTTTATATTATTTATTAAACTATTATAATATTATTTTATAATATTCAATTCTTAATTTATTAATGTATTTGAATTCTATATCAAAATATATTAATAAAATAGAATATTTAATTAAATAAACAAATAAAAATTATGAAAACAAATATGTATAAGATTTTATTAAAAAAGTTCAAAATAAATAAAATTTTAAATATTAATAATTTTATTAATATGAAAAATTTTGATTATAAAGTTATAAGATATTTTCATAATGTTTGAGAAGAAATAGAATATTATGCTTCAATAAAGTCAAATAATCAACTTTAAATATTTATAAACTTAAAAATAACATTTTAACATACTAAAAAGTGTAGAAATGTTCTTGAGCCATTTGCAATTATAAGGGTTTGCAGGTTTTGGTAGTGTGGTTTCTTTAGTAGGGAGAAGGCTATCCTGGCATAATATTATGAGGGAATATGACTTGCCCAGGAGGGAGGGGAATACTCTATTCTACAAGCATTTTAGCGGATTATTCAATAAAAGTGCCAGAGGAGGGAACATGTGAGGGAATTGTTGATGGTGATGGACATGCCAGCATGTCAAGGGGATTTTCCCAGTAAGAAGTCTCAACTAGACCTCATACAATTTGGAGTAGGAGTCCTAGCAGTAGGTGGTAATGTAGTTCCTTGACTGTGGTAGCACACAGAGGTAAGTATGATAACTTTGGTGGAAGCAAGAGTGTGCCCTTGCAACAAATCAAGTGAGATGCATGGAGGGTTCTAACATAGGGGAAAAGGGAAGTGTGTCCCTTAGAAGCCTATAATAGTATGCAACCTGAAAGGAAAATGAGTTGAATGACATCAAAAGCTGGAAGAGGAACATTTCACAATCCAAAGTGATGGGTTAATCCATCAACACCTCTTCAACAAGATTCATACAATTGCATACAAAATAGTTTATACAAAAATGTGTAAATTAAACAGCATACATTGCTAGAGCAACCAAAATAGTCCAAGTACAATAAAAACATATGCATGAAAATGTGATGGCTCAGTTATATTATTAAGTGAAAGTTCCATCCATACATACACCATTGACAACCACTAGCACCAATAGGGAACATTACAGTCAACACTGCCTGTTCCTCCAAAGAAGTGTACTCGCTCTACGTTGTAGAGAAGCCAAGGCTTGTCACAATACTCTCCAAGCCTTCTCTAAGTAATGCCTCACCAAAATCTTAGCTCCCAAAAGAAATTACTATGAGTTATCAGGTTCTATATATAACAAATGGTGGGGTGACCCTTGAAATTCCACTTTGTCCCTTTGACTACCCTCATGATGCTTCAACTCCTTTACAAATAACTCTTTACATTACATAGTGACTGTTCAAATTCCACTAATGACACTCTAAACTTCACTTACAATTTATATAGAAATAATAATACAATTTCCACATATACCCATGTGGGAAAAAATAGGCTGCAATTAGGCTAACAAGAAAAAAACCATCACTCGGAAGCTTAGGAAAATACTAACTCGGCAACATCATCTTGATAGTATTCGATGACGAATTGATACCAAGCTTGGTACTACATTATTTCATCCCCGTACTATTTGGAGATGTCTTTCTGGAAACGAACTCTTGCCTCCATGGCTTCTGGGTATATCGTTATGGAACCTTGTCCTACTCACCTTGAAGCATGTGCAGCATTGTTCTGATGGTGCTTGGACCAATGATGTACTTCTACATGTTTTCTATGCTCAACTACAAGTCATCGCTAGTGGTCTCTCGCATCAACTACTCCATGTACCTATCGACCTCTAGCAGGACTTGATTCTTCTTAATGGCTTGAGTGAGAGATTTGATTGAAGGGATCTTGTGTGTCATCACTATGACATCCATACTCTTGAACAACCCTTCATAGGAAGCCTCAATGCTAGTGATGAGTGAAGGGAGTTGCTAATAGTTTCAGATCAACATCTCAATCCGCATTATCTAGCTCTGCCTAGGCCTTCATTATCTTCTACAGGTAAAGAGGGGCTATCTTGTACCTCATTTTCCATTCTTTTACATGCAAAATATCAGTGTGTATGTCTTTGAGAGTTTGGACAATCTTCATAAACCACTGCTGAAATACATATAGATGGACAACTAGCTTGTGCACGGTGACAAATTTGTCATACAATTTCGGCGTGGTGGTCTCAAGAGTCAATACTTCAGCAAGTATCACTTTGTCATCTTTTCCATAGCGGATCATGTCAATTGTTTTGTCCTCTATGTGGAATCTTTCAAGTCCTTTTCCATCTGATCATTCTCTTCTAACAAGAACTTGATAAGGAAGGTGTCCCCATAAGATCCATTGTCAACACTATTGGCTATCCCACTTACCATCTCACCAAAGATCTTGCTAAGAAACTTAAACCCTTGGTAAGGAATACTAATTCCTTTGTAAAAGATTCGAGTCACTTCATCAATGAAATCAAACATATAAAACTTTACCAAAACGACATCTTAGTAAGTTTTGACGTGAAATATCTTTACTCTAATATATCCATAGGTGAAGCCATGAAGGTAATCCATAAAATTATTGATCCTGACACTGCTAAATTAGTAGAATTTTGCTTGAGATCAACCTTTTTCAATTATAAGGATGATATATACGAGTAGACTTGTGGTGTAGCAATGGGACCACCTCTGTCTCCTATCATTCCCAATCTCTTTATGGAAGATTTTGAAACCAAATCCATTGAATCTTCCCCATTAAAACCTAAGCTTTGGAAAAGATATGTTGATGACACCTATATTATTTGGCCTCATGGAAAAGATAAACTAGACATCTTCCTAAAACACCTTCACAACCAATCTGATTCCATCCAATTCACTATGGAAGTGGAAGAGAATGACAGCCTTCCATTTCTTGACGTCCTAATCAAAAGAAACTAGGATGGCTCAATATCTCACCAAGTATATCGTAAGAAAACACACACAGAGCATTACCTTCACGCAAACTCACACGACCATCCTGCTCAGAAACTAGGGATTCTCAACACCCTCACTACAAGAGTTGTTCACATTTCAGCTCATGACCATTTTGAGCAAGAGAAGAACCATATCATAGGTATTTTAAAAAAGAATGGTTACAGTAAACACCAAGGAATCAAATCTTTCAAGGGGGCTGAGAATCCTAAAAATAAATAACCTATGGATGAGTATGCTCGCAAGGTCAACTTACCCTACATACTAGGTACTACTGATAAAATCTCACACATTTTAAGAAAGAACAATATAAGAACTACCTGCAAACCTATGAGCACCATTAGGAGATGCCTAAAATTAGTAAAAGACCACATTGATCCTAAATGCCACAAAGGGGCTTATTTGGTTCCTTGTTCTTGTGGCGAAACTTACATTGGGGAGACCGGTCAATCGATCTAAACCAGGATTCAAGAACATGCAGCTGGGATCAAACACAATCGCTCCAAAACCTCACCTTTGGTCGAGCACTCCAGTAAAACCAATCACTATATTTGTATCGAAAACTCTTGTGTGGTGGCCAAAATTGACCATTATCACCATAGGAAATTCAGAGAAGCTATTGAAATAGGTAAACACCCCAACAACCTTAACCGTGACAAGGGTTGGAAAATTAGTGACAATTGGATCCCTACTCTATCTCTTGATCCTACCTCCTCTTGATTTTTCACCCCCTTATCCCCTTACTTTACCTCCAAGACCTTACATTATAACACAAACCCAAAAATCATCAAACTAGTTTCATAAAATCATTAATAATTAAATAAATTCACCCCCTTATCCCTTGATTTTACCTCCATGACTTTACATTATAACACTAACCCTAAAACAATTAAACCTGTTGCATAAAATCATCAATAATTAATAATTGTCATAATCACTATTTCAACATATTTCATAAATTTAAATTTAATAACTTTAATTCACCATTCCATATATATATATATATATATTAATTACATAATAGTGTATTTATATTAATTAACTAATAAATTAAATAAACACAAATCATTAATAATCATAAATTTTAATAAACTAATTAATATGTAATATTATATATATATATAATATATTGTATAATATTGTATTTATATTAATTAACTAACAAATTAAATAAACACATATCATTAAAATAAAAAATTTAATAAACTATGATACATCTCATTGGATTGGAAGAAGCCAATGGCAAGGAACTTACGGTCACAGGTTAGGGCTTGAATCAGGTTTGCCTGGCAAGCCTTCTATAGCACCAGCAAGCAGGGGATACAACAGACCCTGACGACAACACACTACAACAGATCGTAGAACAAGATAGAGGAAGGCAGGCGAGGTCTGGAGAAGGCATGATGAGCCTGGAAGAGGGGGGTGAGGGGGTGATCCCGTCCTATAAGAATGTGACAACACGAGAAGTGAGCAAGAATGGGACTAGCAGAATGTGAAAGAGGAGCAAAGACACACCAGTCATGGGAGCGCAATGGCAATATAGTATCGGAGGCAAATTATTGCCCAGAGCAGCAAAAAAACCTAGGTTTGTCATTACAAATAATAAAATGGAAGAATATAGGGGGTACATGAAATATCACACATTGATTTGTAAATTCATAGGAGCCTAGCCTAGAGAGAAAGAACTGGTCAAATCGATCAAGCAACGTTGGCAACCAAAAGGTCACATAGATCTGAAATTAGGAACGAAAGGATTCTTTTCAGTAGTATTTTCTAACCTAGCAGACAAAGAGAAGGTTTTCGAGGAGGGGCCCTATTTCTTCAATAATGCGGGCTTATTCATGTGACATTGGGAAGAGTGCTATAACCCGAATAAGGAAAAAATGCTAGTGGCGCCAATCTGGGTTTGACTGTTTGGCCTCCCAATGGATTTCTGGGACCCAGAAATCCTAGAAGGAAAAAGAAATTTGATTGGAACCTTCGTCAACGTGGCATACATAACAAGAAAAGGAAGGTACACCTCTTATGCCTGGATATGTGTATACATGAACATATCAGAACCTCTCCCTAACTGCATAGAAGTAGGATATCATGATGAAATATGGCAACAACCGTTGGATTATGAGCACATACCATTCAGGTGTAGGATATGCCATGAATATGGGCACCTATTCAGATCTTGCCCCTAGAACATCCCAGAGAACACTCAGGGAAACAAGAAGGAGGAGGGATCGAGTAAGGAAATGGAAGGAGGCTTTCAGGAGGTCCATAGAAGAAAAAGGAATAAAAAACCGTTGGGTATCCATAAGAGTCCTCAAAAAGAGAAGGAGAAGGAAAACCAAAAAAAATTCGCTATGCTACAAGAGGAGGAAATGGAAGAGGTACTAGTGGACAACAGTGAAGAACTAGCTGAGCCAAAACAGAAAGAAATAGGGAAACAATACGAACAGATGAAAACAGTGGAAGAAAAAGAAGGGGAAATAAACAAAGACCAAACAGAGCAAAGTGAGATGGAGATAGACCCACAAAAAGAAAATTTTAGTGAAGAGGAACAAGTAATGAAGTGCCTACTACAGGAGTGGAGACACTTGGATGAGAGGTTCATCCCATAAGACCAAAAACAACTATACAAAGAAATGTTTCAACAATACAAAATAAGAAGAGAAACGATATTGACAAATCAACCAGAGCATCTTGGATCACAGGGTGGACAAGGTCCAGAAATGGGAGTATCAGGTAAAGGAGGAAAAAAGGGGCAGAATACCCATGAGTGAATCCATCCAAATGGTGGGAGAAATGCTAGTTAACTCAGGGAGAGTGGTGCCATTATCAGAGGTATTCCACTAGCCAACCAAATTGTTGAAATGATAATCATGACCTGGAACATAAGAGGTATGAATAGTAAAGGGAAACAGAGATACCTCAAAGAAAGATTGAGGAAAGATAAACCCATGGATATGATACTGCAAGAAACCAAGATCAGTGAATTAAAACTGAAGGAGATCATGGGAAACTTCAGGCCAAGGTACGAGGTAATAGGACAAGATTGCATGGGAAATGCAGGAGGATTGGCCTTACTATGGAACCCATAAGAAGTTTGTTTTGAAGATTGGACAAGTATGCCAAGAATAATTTCAGGAAAACTTAGAAATATGGGATCCAAATAATGGATGCTTCTTTCAGGGGTCTATGGTCCTCATATCCCAGGAGAAAGGAAAATTTCCATTAGCAACCTAACAAAAGTGAGTAGTCTGTATCAAAATATTCCATGGATCATAGGAGGGGACTTCAATATGATTAAGTCCCTAAATGAAAAAAGAGGAGGAGTGCGCAGGGTGGATGCAAATATGGAACTGCGTGAGGACACCATAAATGACCATAGGCTAGTGGATATCACAACTAATAATGGGACTCACACCTGGAATAATAGAAGAGGGGGAAGACATCAAATAGCCTCAAGGAGGTCATCCTTCATTGTAGGTTCTTCTTTAGATTCCTTACACAGACTCATTAAAATGGCAGCGCAGGATGGTTACTTAACACCAACTCTGTCAACAACGTGATCCTCATGAACATAACATGTGGAATCTACAGATGAGCACAACACACCAAAATCTGGAGGATCAAAGGAACCACAGGATGGCGATTGAGAAAACAAAATCATGTGACAACAATCAAGGTTGTAGTCTAAATCTGCGGAAATATCCAAAGCAGTTGGGATGGGAGGAGGTGACAATTCAATAAATTAGTTTGGAACTTCTCCCACCTCCTCCTACAGAGCTAGAGCTATTTGATGAGAAGAGGACGGAGAGTCACTTGTGACAACGACCTTGTCCATATTAGATTTGGAAACTCTAACACTGAGGTATGTTAGGAGGGGTTCAAATGATTCCAACTCATGTTCATTTTCAGATACATGAAGAAGGTACTGAAATATTTGTTTAAGTAATTTCCAATAAACTTCATCTTCAGGGAATGAAAAGAAATATTAGAGAAGAAATTCCAAAATTGCACAATAGATTCATCAGGTGATTTCCTTAAATCTAATTTTTTTATTATGTTCTTCCATTTAAAATACAAGAAACCCCTGCAAAACTCTCTAATCATGTGATTAAACAAGTGAATAGAGGTTGTAGGAAATGTGAAACACCATTCTTATCTGAATGTGCGAGATTAAAGCACAAAGAAAATGTCACCCAAGGGGACAAAATTCCTCTCACAAAATCCTAAGAAGGAAACTCCATGTCTTAACAAGGTTATTTCGCCTTCACCATTATATTTTACCCATGAAAAGTCATCGATGACATCCTCTAACACTTCAAAATCATGTGCATTAGAAAAACATGTTAGAGTTGAGATTCCAACTCTTTGATTACCCTCATGACTCTTTACAAATAACTATTTACATTACATAGTGATTGTTCACGTTCCACTAATGACACTTGGAATTTCACTTACAATATATATACAAATAATAATACAATTTTCACATATACCCATGTGGGACAAAATAGGTTTGAGGCAGTCTAACAGGACAAACACCATAACTCAGAAGCTTGGGGAAAGACCAACTCTGCAACATCCTCTTGATGTTCTTTGATGACGAGTAGATACCAAGATTGGTACTATGCTATTGTGTCCCTGTACTATTTGGTGATGTCTTTCTGGAAACGGACTCTTGCCTCCATGGCTTCTAGGAATATGGTTCCAAAACCTTTCTCTAACTCATCTTGAAGCATGTGCGGTATTGTTCTGAGTTTGGGTGGAACATCGATGTACTTGTACATGTTTTCTATCATCAACTGTAAGTCATCATTAGTGGCCTCTTGCATGAACTATTCCACGTACTATCGACCTCCAACAAGACTTAGTTCTTATTAATGTCTTGAGTGAGGGATCCGAATGAAGGGATCATGTGCTTCCTCTCTGTGAATTCTAGACTCTAGAAGAATCATGCATAGGAAGCCTCAATGGTAGTGATGAGCGGAGGGAGATACTCATAGTACTAGATCAACACCTGAATTCATGCTTTTCATAGCTCTACCTGTGGCTTCATTATATTCTGCAAGTAAAGCGAGGCTCCCTTGTACCTTATTTTCCGTTCATGTATGTGCACAATAAAAACGTGTATGTCTTTGAGAGTTTGGACAATCCTCATGCACTACTGCTAAAAACCATACAGATGGAAAACTGCCTTATGCACAATGACAAATCTATGATAAAATTTCTGCATGGTGGTCTGAAGAAGTGATACTTCAGCAAGTATCACTTTTCATTTCTGCCATAGCAGATCCTGTGGATTTTTTTGTCCTCTACCTCACATCTTGCAAGTCCTTTTCCATCCAATCATTCTCTACTAACAATAAATTGAGAGTTGAGCTCGTGGCTTCTACATAAGCCTTAGAGGCATTGGCCATGGCAGCTAGATGTCTTCTAACATCTGACACAATCACCCTTTCCTCCATATTTGTAGGTGATGCATGATCATCTGGGAGATGCTTTCTTTGCAGCTATAAAAGCCTTTGTTGTGGCTCATCAAATTATAGATTGTACACATCCATCATTGGACCATCATCAAGGACAACAAACTCTCCTTTCTAGCTCGGGACTGGTTCTGATTCCAGACGTGGTGGAGACTGAGGGGCAACCTCAAATGTTTTCGGCATGAGGTAAGTATCTTGGTCCTATGGCTCATGTTCCAACTCCCTGTCCATTTCTTTAACCATTTGCTCAATCTGCTGAGTAAGTTCCTGAACCTGCACATGCTCACCCTTATCTTCACCTACTAGTTATCCTGACTCCTCAACCTCTATCGGCATAGTTTGTTCTTTCATCATGGATTTCCCTTCTTCTTGATCATGTTTCTGCTTCTCTTCCCTCTCTCTCCTTAGTTCTTTCTCTTCTTTCAACTTCTTCTATGTTTCCTTCAACTTCCTTTCTACATCCTCCAACCTTTTCTTCTCTCTCTTCCTCCATTCTAATATCTTTATGTTTTGTTACCTCTTTGCGTCCAATTCAAAATCTACTCTCTCAATGAGGGGATCTTCTTTGAACTTGTAGCTTTTCTTAGCCTCTGGGTTATTGGAAAGATTCCTCTTTCCTTTTTCCTGTGCCAGTTTGTTGTTCACTATTGCTATTGTTATTTCTTCCTCTCGTGTTGTTGACTGCAAAGAAGCTTTCCATTATATAGCCATTTTTATCGGTTCATTGAGCATAGGGGAGTTGTAAAAGTACCTCCAAGGATCTTCCTCTGTGCAATGAAATGTCTCATGGATCCATGGATAATACACCTTCACACAACGGTTCTTGCATATGTAGTGGGGATCATATAGATTGTAGTCCTTGGTGTCAAACTCAAAATTTTCTAATTCCTTGGCCTCGGCATCTATATCCTTCATGCTTTGGATCTCACACAATCCAATCTGTGAAGGAAGAGAAGGCCATGGTACCTTCATCCTCCTGTGCAAACATGTTGATAACCCTATCGAGATGTAATATGCAACCTCTTGCATGACCAGTTTATCCATGGCAAACATTGGTAGCACATGTCGATGATTAGGCCATGGTTCCTTCATCCTCCTATGCAAACATGATGATAACCCTGTCGATATGTGATATGCAAGCTCTTGCATGACCAATTTATCTGTGGAAAACCTTGGTAGCACATGTGGAGGCTTCTCTCCGCCAAACATCCTGATGAAGGTGTTGGCTTGAGGGGGCCTGACCCAAGTTTAGCATTATTTAGCCAAACAAATCCCTATATTTGGCCCTTTCGGCATCAGCTTGTAGAGTGCGGACCGAAGTCTCATCTGAAACAATATCGAGGGATGCTGTAACCACGTTTTTACACCCTGAGATGGTTGTGATGTCGTTTGATCTCTTCTATTCCTACCTTCGAGCAGGTGATCTCACTTTAGAGCTTCTAAGACAAACCCTTTATTGTGGCTCAGGTACATAGCAGTGCATCTTGCAGATCCCTCAATAACCCTAAGTGATTTTCTTATTTTTTCGAATACTTAAGTTTATCACCGTGTAATTAGATATTCGTAATTGTGTTTAATTATTCAATGTAATTGTGTTCATTCTCACAACACAGAAGCATAACAAAGGAAATTCATACACAAAATATCCAAACCGATCAACCGAACAAATACACAAAAATTGTAGGATAACTCCTTTTACTAATATCTTCCAAGTGTTACAAACTCAGTTCTCCCTAGGCACAAAGTTGCACGGGTCTGCACATTCAACTGTAGATTTCTACCCTAGGCCTCTGTGCACTTAGCTGCAGAGCCTCTACCTACGATACAACCCAAGACATAGACTTCTTGCTCTAAATCTATGACTCTCTTACTTCTTCGATCGATGCCTCTAATTACTTAGAGCTTAGCTCTTTTTATAAAATCCCATGGTCTGCAGACCATGGGTAGATCTCTTACAGCTGACTTTACTTAAAAAAATAAGTTTGGACTACCCTTTCTCACACATAATACCTTCACATTCTGTGACCACAAAATGCAGAGTCTTTACAATAATATTACAAAAAATTGACTTAAACATGGGATTTTGATGCAGGAGCATTCAGCCCAAGGGAAACCATTGTAAATAGTAGACATAGGGGGTCATGCATTAGTTTCCTAAGTTCCAAGTCAGTCTAATATTTAGGCTTTTAAGTGTGATTTAATTAATTATTCTCAAAATAAATAAATGAGAAAATAGGAAACAGGGAGAGCTTTTAGGCATAAAGGAATGGATGTGTATCATTATGTGATAAGGAGGCTTTTCTATTTTAAGATAGAGGAAAGATGGAATAAAGCCTCAAGATGCTTTTTGTCATATGAATGCATTGCATGTAGAGCTTTAGGGCTTTTAGTTGAGTGATTTTAGGATTGCTTAGATCATGCTAAGTTTTATAAATTATGAAGCCTCAAAGGCATTGAAGATCAGAGAGAGAGAGAGATGAGGATGAAGAATGAGAGGCCATGAATAGGCCATGAATTCTCTTGTAAATATTTTATTTCTTAATTAATTATTCTCATATTTTTGGGTGCATATGGTAGGTGTGATCTCAGTTAGTTTGATTGGTTTTAATTGAAGACCCATGGTTAGAACGCTGTATGAAATTTTGGCATCAGAGATCGGGGGTATTAAAGGGTGAATCGCCTTTCTATTCGCAGTTTGATGCCTTTATGTGTGTGCTTGAAAATGATCCAAATCTACGAGCAAAGTCTCCAAATCTGATATTGATGCTTCATTGCGGATCCCAATTCTTTGCTTCTTTATGAACACACGGAATTTTTACCGTTTCCATATGATGGAGTTGTTGTGCTATGGACTCATGCAGGCACTGGAGTAATTTCTGATTTGGCTTCCCACAAGCTAGTTCACGTTAAATCCGAAGCTCAAACTGAGAAAGACTCCACTGACGTACATTTGAAGCACCAGTATCCGTCTTTGAAGCTGGTAAACGAACCAATGGGAATGCACGCTGCTCAGAGCTGTCCTGATTTGTAATTCCAGTGGAAGTACTGGCATCATTGATCTTCAAAAATGCTGCTCAAGGGTGTAATGGAAGGGTACATAGTGGAAAGCTGCTCAAAGAAGCTTCTGCATGAAATTTGAGTTTAAAACTGAGCGATTGACATTATTCGAGCTAGCTGAGCTCATCCTTTTATTTGACTGACCGAATTAGAATCGAGATGATCGAATGGTTGTAGAGTATATGATATGATTCCAAATCAAAGTCTGGAAGACGTGATGTTGAAGGCAATCGACAGAGTAACAGTAATAATGTCACAAGGAAAATTGATTGATTGTGTCTGTGGTATGTTATTTTAACTGTTATGTGCAGGAGCTGAATATCATAGAGATTAACGTGAGGGAGCGTCATTGCGTATTGGAATGGTGGTCTTCGGAGATCGTAATATGGAAAGGAACTGGCATATTAATGGATGGTGTTAATCAAGTCAACGAGTGAAGAATTTCATATGTATAGAGTTGTTAAACCATGTCCATATTATTAAATAAAAAAGACGTACATATAAACATAGTGGAATAGAGTTAGCTGAGTCTATGGCTAGTTAACTAAGTCTCTTATATGTTTCCGAAATTAGATGAGTATGAGACTATCTAATTTGCGTTTATTGGGTTAATAGCTGAGATGCATTCTCATATGCACAGATTTTAAAAGATCCTAGTTTTGTAGGACTGCCCTACATCAGGTGCTATCAGAGCAGGAATAACTTTGTTTGAAGATTCAAGTTTTTTTTTAAGTTAAGTTAATTGCATGTGATGAATGAGTGTTAGATTTTGGAACTGATGAATATTGCAGCATAGAGATGCAGTGCGGATGAGGAAGTGAAACAAGATCATCAGGATCTTGAAAGGTGAGCTGACAGGTATTATTTATCTCTGGTTTAAAGGTTATGCTTGGATAATTTAATTTACAGGCATAGTGAAGAAATCTCAGCGGGAAGAAGTAGATCATAGCTAGAGTGGAATGAAAAAGGAGTCTAGCAAGGCATTCTAAGTGAATGTGGTAGAACCTAAATATTCAACAGAGGTTGAATAAAGTTGCAGGTGAGAGAAGCCTACAGGAGCAGTGGAGGAGGCTCAAAAGGTTCCAGCAGAGGACCAATGATTACCAAAAGACCAGATCCGGAGGGAAGGATTGGTGAGGTAAGTGGCAGCAAGAGAGTTTGTTGTGGCAGAGGCTTCATGTAACGCATAGGTGAAGAACTTTTGGCGAAGGAGATGACTACTAAAAGTCATAAAGGAGAGAGCAGAGGTTCAGAAAGAGGCCACAGAAGAAAGAAGGAGAAATATGCCAAGGAAAATGGCATAAGACAGCAGTTGACTCAGGAAGAGTATGAGAAAGAGAAAGCTGAGATAGCAGTTCATCTTGAGCTATTGATGGAGTTATTGTAGGAAAATGTGAAAGACCAGAGACATGGTTTACTGCTGAGGAAGAGAGTGAAGTGGCAGAGGCTACAGCAGAAAAGAGATTTACAGATAAGCATGCAGTTAACAGAGGAGCTGAGGAAGCTTGAGCAGATGATGGATGTACAGTTGAAACAGGAAGAACTCAAAGCAGCAGAGTTGAAAGAGGAGGTTTCCATTGGTGAAATAGAGGAGAAGATCATTGATGATTTCTTGAGTTATTGGCTAAATCCAGATCAGATGGATAATATAAAACCATGTATTTTTATAGTTGACAATTGTGATGTGATTACAGGTTTTACTGAAGAGGATGTGCCATCTTATGAAACTATTATAGCACAAGAGGAAGTTCTTATGAATGCAGAAGAAGTGAATCAGTCTGAAGCGCAGATAAGGGAAGTAACAGTTGATATTGTTGAACATTTTGTGCAAACTGAAAGTTTATGTATGAATGCAGGTGATGATATGGTAACAACAGGAAGCTTAGCTTGGGAAAGTATTGAATATTTCACAGAAATCTTCTCAAAGGAGATGACAGGTTTATGGCAGGAGTTAAATGTTCTAGAGAAGAGACTAGAAGTATAGAGGATAAGAATTCAGAATATAAAGGCAGAGATGAATGAAGATAAAGAGGTTTATTTTTATGAAACAGAATACAGATGCATTCTCGGAGAAGATGATGTTGAGGATAGATTGAGTGATAATCTCAAGAATGATTGGGATCAGTATACTGAAATGCTGGCAGAGGGAAGTAAGGCACTGATGCCTTATGATTTTTATTCTAACAAGTGTTTTGTGAGTGCAGG
>APFE030236077.1:7454-27804 GCA_000404065.3 Pinus taeda
GCCCCTTATCCCCTTCATTTCGCTTCATTTCGACAAAATTCCTTGTTTCACACATCGGGATAAGTTTCACTCAAAAGATGTTTCAGAGCAATCAAAGATGAATTTTGGAAAACTGAGAAAGGTTTTTGTCTAGAACATGCCAAAGAAGAAAAACCTCCCTCACTTTTTACACAGGTATCATGGTTTTAGAGAAATGTCAAGAATACTGTTGCCTCAGGAGAATTGATGCACCTGCAAGAAGTAGTGTTAGGGGATTTGATTTCTGACAGAGTAAATGAACTCCAAATTGAAAAATTCCACTTATGTTAGAAAGTAGACTTCAAGAGATTTCCAACGAGCTATCACAGGCTCAATTTGGACACCGGGAAGGCCTCCAAAAGCCTCCTGTAAAATGCACTAGGTGGCGCGCTACACATATAGGAGGCGCGCTACGCATATAGAGCGCGCTACGCATATAGCCTCCCCAGCCTGTGTAAAATAACAAGGCCACTACGCACTTGCAGCGTGCTACGCATTGGGTGGGTGCACTACCCATACAAACTCAGAGCCAAATTTTTTTGCTCCTTCGTCCAGATTCATGCTAAATTACCTCCAATTGCTTGCAAGTAGGTTCTTTATGCTTGCTTAGTGAATTGTAGACATGATTATGGTGTTTTGAAAGTGGAGAAACAAGTGTGAAATGTAAAACCCTATGTTTATTTCCAAATTCACTTCTTAGGGTTTGAAACAAATATTAGGGACTATGTGGGTTAATATATGCCTATGTCATCTATTTTCAGTGGTGTCCATGTTCATTATTAACCTCAGCCTCACGCTCTCTCTTTGCCATTACATCTCTGCTGTCATTGTTATGGCCATTTTAATTTTCACACTACTTTTCCATGCAAACTCAGTTGACAAAACTATTCTCATTGTGGCTTTCCTATGATACTTTGATACATATGTGACATGTTTAGAGAATAATTTCGGCAAAATCACATAAAAAATCATTTGTTGACGCGTTTCGAACCAACCAGTGTGGTTCATCGTTAGGACAAGTTGAAGATCCAATCTGAGCGATGCAATAAATAGGGACAACAGGCAATTCCAACAGTTAGATTGACAAGGTAACGGTTAATGGGACCTCTAACAGCTAGGTTTGACCAGGCCCCAGGGGGAGGGACCTAAATTTATTTAATTATTATATTTATCTATTTATTCATTATTATAATTATGTATATGTCTATTACATATGTGACATATTTGGGTTTTTTGAAACTTTTGTTTTCACTACACCTATATCAACATACATATTGCAGACATCTTGTTTTCAAAGCCATGTCAGAGACAGATTCAGTTTATGAGCAAGGATATGAGCAGGACAGTGACTCAACCGTTGAGGTTGATGCACTGAGATGGAGCATAGCAGTGCACCAGTAGTGGTAACATATCAGAGAGGACACAAAGCTTTGTTTGCAGCATCACGACGAGCACTATCTCCACCCGGGGTGGAAGGGGTCTCGTTGACTTCATCAGCAGCGCGAGTACTATCTCCACATGGCGTGGAAGGGGTCTCGCCTTCTTCATCAGCGCAGGTACATTCACAGGATTAGGATAGAAACAAAGACATGTTCCATCATATGAAAAATCATTATTGGGCTCGCATGCATGTCTGCAAAGCAAAAATGAAGATTCTAAACAAGAGGTTGAGTAGAGCACTAAAACGGCGGAAAAGGCCTGATCCACTCCAGATTTTGGCTGAGGCTTCGTTAGTTGGACATAATACATGATGGAGGGTCTTCGCTCCGAATTTGAGCAAATTCGGAGAAATTTTTGTCATTTTGAAATATTTTGGCCTAAAAATAGGTTTTTCAGCTATATGAGTAGTGCGTTTGTTGGGTTGTGTTATATTCTTTCCACATAATTAACAGGGGGTTTGAGGGGTACCCGTAACCCCACTTTATGGGGTCCCGGGCCAGCGCCCCGGAAAAATTTTGGTTTTGACCCTATGTTAGGTTTAGGCGGACCCACCTATGGTTTGTGCATGATTTTCGCACATGTTTTTTGGACGCGATGGTTTTCGGTCCATGGTTTTGGAACGCGATGGTTTTCGGTCCATGGTATTGGATGCTTCGGCATGTATAAATATGTATTGTAACATTGAAAGGAACATAAGAAATCAAGCTGGTAGTCCCGCTTTTGGGATCGGGGAAAATCTCTGTGCATATGTGTTTTTCCTGTGTTATGCTCTCGCATTGTTTTATTTTTCTGTGATTTAGATTCGATGCAGGTAATTCCTGTACGGGGTTAAACCTACAGCGCGCGACGCGCTCGCTTTTGATTGGGACACTTGCTGAAGGAAAACTTTATATTTTTGGGTTTGTCATGGTAAGTTATGCATGCTCAAGTATTGCCGAAGCATTTCATCAAGTTCTGGATGATCAAAAGGCCCAAAAACACCATGAAAACCACCTTGCTGCCACCTTTTGCTCCAGCAGGAAGTACTTCTGGGAGAATGAAGTTTTGGAGGGGCAAATGAGCTCCAAATTGGGAAATTCCACTTGGGTTGGATAGCCAACATCTAGAGCTTTCCAACAAGCTATCATGAGCTCAATTTGGATGCCGGGTAGTGCCTCCAAATCAGGCTGAAAGGTGCGCTATGTGTATAGCATTGGCGCGCTACGCATATAGATTTTTGGTAAATTTTTCATTTTCCAGCTCAGGATTTCGACTAGTTGGACCAGTTTTGCTTGTGGATGAAATTTTTGAGTTATCTTGATGTAAATTTATGGTTGGCATGTAACTTGGACTTACTTTTACCTATTCTAGATGATTCACTCCTAAAAGAGTAAAAATCAAATGTAAGAATCAATTTCCTCTCTTTTAGAGGCAAGTTGTTTGGATGCCTATATTCTAGCTCCTTGTTTAGAATTAGTTGAAACTGCTCCTAGAAGGAGGAATTCGACCCATAAAGGCATGGAAAGGGGTTAGGATGGTCTATATGATGTAATTTCTCAATCATTTTTAGAGGTTGGAGAGGTTGCACTCTTGGGAAAGATTTTGGCACACTATTGTACATATTTTTCACATTTTGGCTAAGGAAAGATTAGAGGTTTTGCAGCACCTGTTGGGATTCTTGTGGATTTCAGTTCTTGATGGTGTTTTCTCTCAGTCTATTGTAAGTTCTTTCATGTTTAATGTATGCCATTCCCTTCTTATGCTTCTGAAACTAAATGAATGAGTAAATGAGGTTGAATCCATTGATTTCAGTGCTCTGCCTTTGAATTTGTTTAGTTTTACATGTTTTCGCCTGTTTGGAGAGGATCCATGTTCTCCCTTGCTCTCTTCAGCTCCTTTTCGTTCTGATCCATCCATACACTTAATCAAAAAGCATTAAGACTATTGCCTACCTCGCCCCTACTCGAATTCTGCAAAGATCTGGCCTTATTCCCGAACCCAAAATTGTGTTTTCCCATTTCTCCAACAAAAACCCAAAAAATCAAAATCAAACTTTCCTATCTCTTTACTAGCCTAAAATCAGTTCCCATTCTAGAGTCATCTCGCACCCTATTGCTCATTTTATCGAGATTGACTGGAGAGAGCCCTCTCCTGTCCTTGTAGGGCTAGCTACGAGGCTGAGTGTGGTTTGATGCAGCCTTGAGTTATACCTTATTTCAGCAAGAAACAAGCAATGGAAAAAAACCAAGAAAGCCAACAAGACAGCTACGGATGAACCTTGGACAGACAAGCAACCAAGCCAAATAATCCAAAACTTGAAAAGCTAGACCACAAAGTAAAAAATGCAAGATTCACTTAATGAAGCCAAAAAGTAAGCACCTTAGCCAGAAGCGATTAAAACAAACTAATAGGCAAGAGAAAGACAACAAGGGATTAACCAGAATGGAAAACTTAGGAGGTGGAAATTAAAAAACAATTCTACAAGAATCATTACGAGAGTAACACCAACAACTAGGGATGATCAACCATTAGCTGTAGCAATAGAGCGATGTCATCGTGAGAGTACACATCTCTTATGCGACGGGCCGATTTTAGGAATTGTCACGACTGTACGACAGGATTCAGCGATGCACAGACTTTTAAAACAGAGACAAGGTGACATCGGCGAGATTGTTTAGCTTTTTATAGAAACGAACTTACAAACAATGAAAGATGAATGAAAACTCCCAAAAAAAGACCAGTCTATCCCTATAAACAATAAAGAGATTTCCCAGATTGACCCAGGTAACCCAAATGACTGATAGTTCAACTCGAAAATTCAAGAGACATTAAATCAAAATCAAACAAAGGCAAGCAAGAGAAACAACATAGGAAGGAATCCCCACTAGAGTCGCCAACTTATGATGCAGGAAAGTGTTCCCTCTATGGATAGAGGTAACCCCTCTAGCCCTAGAGTGGGTCTAGTCACAACAAAGACAAAACAACAATTGATTCCCTTAAATAGTCATCGTTGGAGGCCTACTTCAAACTAGTGGCTAATGAAGTTCTGTTGCACTGCTCCAGCTTCCGTTTCCTTCTCCTTAACTAGCAATCAACCTGAAAAACCACAAGAAAACAACAGAGCACGTAACTGAGAACAAAAATTATCTATTTACTCATAAAGTCAAGAAATCATGAGCCATCAAGTAAATTACATACAAGACATAGGACATCACCATTGATTGTATTAATAATAAATCAAGAGCAAAGCTTACAACCAAGTCTTGATGTCGCAAGCCTTCTTGGAGGGTCCAGCTAGTATGTTTCTCCAAGCATTCACTCTTCTAGGATGGGTCTTCCAACATACAATATATCTCTCTCACTCATAAGCTTTAATACAAATTTAAGGCACTCCATAACCTCTCACAAGCTATTAACAATCCCACACTTGCCACACTCACACTAGCTATCTATCAAACTCAAAAGCACTAGCAGCACTGTCCAACCAAAAGAACTCAAAAACTAGCTGATCATAGCAATGGTGAGTGCTTTTATAGGAGGAGGAGCCTCTATGAAATGAGGGAGAGGGAGCTTATCCTCAAGGGAGGTTGCACAAGAGGCGGAGCCACCATCCCAGAGGAGGAAAGGTGACCAAAACTGAACCAAAAACCAGCTCTAGAAACATCTAGAAGGCCGACTGTTTGAACTAATTCGCCAAATCTGGATCGTCGCAGGTCATGAACTAGGGCTAGGGATGACATCACAACAATAGAGTGCATGACAGAGAACCATCACGCATTTTAAGGGTTTACTAGTGACAATGCAGAACTTAGCCAAAAAGGGTCAATCTTCAGCATTAGAGAGCATTTGCTTAATCTTCTTGCATAAGTGGGAAGATATGGACATGTTTATTTGACACATGACACAACAGAGGGACTGAGATGAGGATAGTGACAAATTACTGTGTAACATGTACCAGAACAATAAGAGAAAACAGACAGACCAGAGGCCACCATGAGTACCCCCCCAGTCTTACAGACTCTTGTAAATGAGGAGAAAAACCTCAAGAGAAATAGGGGAGGGGCCACTCCTTTAGGAAAAACAACATCTCAAACCTATGCAAAGACAAGCCAGGCAAAGAGACAAAGAATGAATCCTATCTTTGAATTGGAATATACAGAGGAGACAACTAAGGTTACCAGCACAGGAAGAGACATGAGCAGGCATGCCACTCCGTCTAGAGGCATCCTAGCGCCTTCCACATCACAAAATCAGATGTTGGAAAGGCAGCAAAGTGTTGAGGTATCCTCTTTTAGAATGCCAACAAACAAAGAATAAGACATCAAAGAGAGATACAAGGAGATAAAGGCTAGAAATGAGAGGCTGAAAGCCCAAACTTATGCACAGTATTTGAAGATGACCCTTACCAATCAGACAAGGCTTATGTCAGCCTATGGTGTTAAAGAGGGAAAAGTACAAATGGCCTTCATTAAGATGACCACTCAGCAGCCAAGGGCAACAACAAATTTTAAAAGAGTGGATTTGAAGTACTGGCAAGGGATATTCATCCCATTGACCAGATTGAGTTGCATAAACAAACATGTGAGATGTTTTATTCTACACTAATAGGGAAAGCCATTGCAGCCCACCAATTGCAGAACTTTTTAAATAACATGTCAGCTTAGTTTCAGTTAAAGAAGGCCTCTTCACAAGCCAAAGATACAAGAATCAAGTCCCTAGAGGACTTAGTGATAGGATTGGGACATGATCCCAAAGATGTAAAAGCAACAGAGTAGTTGATCGAAAGGAAGAATGATGACATTGCTACAATAAAGAATCAACTCAAAATTCCTCAGCTGCATCACCCTAAAACCATGGAAGTCCTAGAAGCACAAAAAGGACATGAAGAGCTTATGGACCTAGTCCTAAAGCTCAATGATTAGCTTAAAGAAACAGAGAAGGAGTTGGACATTTTGATTTAGTCCAAACAAAGTGACCTGGAAACAACTTCCACAACTACCATTCCCATAGTGACAACAACAGTTCCTTCCACATTAGCAGCATCATTGGCACCAACAGCTCCACTTGCCACAATATTTCCAATTACAACTGAATCCACTATAGAAACAAGTACTTCAACTGAGAAAATAGCAGAACTGGCAGAGGCTATGGAGAAAATATCCATCCAAGCTACAGAGCTCAAAAGGTTAAAGGAAAAAGTGGCAAGTTTAGAAACTGACGGTAAACTTGCCCAAATTCAGCGAAGAGAAGAAGCACAGAAAGCCCTAAGGATGGGTGAGAAAATCAAAGTCCTAGAGAAAGATTTGACACTGCAGAATCCACTAGGACAGACTAAAGAAATGCTCTAGGCCAATATCATTGACTCTGTCAATGATATTTGGCCATCAATTCAAGTTATATTTGAGCAAACTGAATTGGTGAAGGTAGCCACTGAGGCTATCCAAAAAGTAAGAGAAGAATTAGGAGACCAACCAGAGGATGCAAATCGACTCGTCCACATCCTAAACAATAAGAATAGGTATGAGCTCCATGAGCTTGGTGTAGAAGATAGGACTGAAGCCATCCTAGAAATCAAAAAGGTTCTTTCCAAAAGAAACCTTATTCTCAAATTGGAAGAAAAGTGCCACAACTTGCAGGTGTCCATTGATAGGTTTATAGCCAAATTTCAAATTTTGAGGGACAAAGGCCTTCCCAGTCCTATGGTCGTCAATGATAAACTCATGACCTAATTGGGCTACAATGATAGACTTAGAAGGCTATCCAAGGAACAAGCCAACTCTTCAGGCATTCAAGCTTTGCCTACTAGCGAAGTATTATATGATTCATTAGAAAACCTATTTTTCCTAGAACATGAGGTGAAGCATTTGTTTCTCACCAAGCCTAATTTTGCAAAATACATAGAGGCAGATGAAATCTACAGAAGAATGTTAAAGGTGAGATTGCCTGAAGAAGAATGGTGGGAAAAAATGACAGATTTACTTTGAAAGAGTTTTTACAGCAAAAAGTTAACACAGTAAATCTGAAGGGAGCTAGGTGAAACAGGTGAAAGACAGATAAGTATAGTCAAAGAGTAACACAGTCAAAGAGTATTAGTGAAAGATAAAAAGTAAAGAAGACTCCAACATAGAAATACCAAAACCACCAGCCATCTTAAAGTGTTTAATACTCAACAGAAAAAGCCAACAACACCACAATAAAAGGGACAACAAGAAGCAGTTTCACATATGTCTCCATCTTCATGCATGAAGATATTTTATTTCCTATATTAAATCTCAAACTGTTATGAGATATTTTATAATTATTTTTTGTTCGAATTATGTAGGGTGGATTCCATGAAATTTCTATAGACTTTCTCTTTCAAATCAGAATTCTATTGTATCAATGACTGGATTGGCTTGGTAGATCAAGGAATAAAGCTCAGATATATTACAGGATTCTTGTGTAAAGAAAAATACAAATAAGTATTCTCTCATGTTTATTGTTGTTTTCTCTTATGTTTCTTCATAATATTATTTGTTTCTCTAAAATCTAAATGTATAACGAGGAATGATATTTCAGAATTTGCTTGAATGCACTCTGTCTTGACTGTTTACATTCTAAATTTTTTTCTACTAAACTATCTTAGTTAGGGAATTCTTAATTGCTCCTTAACTTCCGTAGTTTCTCCCCTAGTCTATAACAAAGGATTTTTAGTTGCCCTTTGTTCATGATCACCCTCTGTTCTCCATTTTGATCCCGATCCAAGGATTCTTCATTACCCTTTCACCTTGGTTAGAATCATTTCATCCATTAGACCTGAAGATTTGCCTTTTGCTTTGCTAGCCTGCCCTGTGAACATTCCCTTTAATGATCTGGTCTAGTGATGCTTTCCATTTATTGACTCCATAGCCCAATGGCTTGCAGACCTAGCTCTATCCATCTATTCTAAGAATTCCACCACCCAACCCTCAATTCAAAACAAAACCCTATGAACACTAAGAACTGGCCTAAAATCCCATAAAAACAAAGCTAAAATGTAAAGAGAGAGCTCTCTCTAGACTTAGGTTGGCTAGACCCTAAGCCTAAAACATTGGTTTGTGGTTACCTCAGATAGTTCCTTCTTTTGATAACTTCTAGGGAAAACTTCTTAGTGATAATAGGGTAGAAGTCTGCAGTTGAGTGCACAAACCCCTGAAGCTGAGTGCGCAGGGTAGTGAGAGTCTATAATAAGATCTGAAGTGCTAATAAAGAAGATTACTTTGGAAATATTTGTGTTTGACCTATTTACTTCTATTTGAATAAATGTGGTTATGTTATGCTGAATAATGGTTTGATGATTTAATGTTGTATTAGTGTGCGAATCTATATGTTTCACATTGTTATCTATACACAAGTAATAATATCTATTTACACGAAGAACCTATTAATGCATATTGAAGTTATCAGATACTTAGGTTAATCTAGGTAAATACGGAAGTAAGAATAATTACAGAAGTGTGTAAGTGGTTGATTCTCCTGGTTAGGTCTGTGAACGACAGTTTTAGACCTTCACAAAGGTCTAGAGGTTGATTAAGAGAAGTATATCAATAAGCCCTAAAAGGCTTATCGATCTGCGCGAAGGCAGAGTTAGGGCATAAAACGACATCACTACCATCTTTGGGTGCGAAAACTTGGTTCCAACATCCCCCCATACTGCTTTAGGTGAGACTTCAATCTGCGCTCTGCGGATTGATGCCGAAAGGGCCAGTAGTGTAGGGATTTGTTTGGGTAAATTAACGGTAAACCTGGGTCAGGGCACACTAAGACAACAAATGGTTCCGTTGCCAGGACCGGGATCTGCATAAAGAGATGTCTGATATCGCATCACTAGAATCTGAATAAGAAGGAAATTGAAGATTGGTTGGATAGGAAGATCCATGAATTTGTGGTGAAAGAAAACAAAAATCTGTGATTGACGAAAGAACAGTGGTTGGACAGATACCTGTACATAGAAATACTTGAAATCTTCTTTTGTTCCTTCCTGGCTGAATTATATGAGTGGATAGCTAAATTGGCAGGCAACCAAGGAAAGTGGAGGCTTGATGGTCTGATAGTGTGGACCCCAAAGTTAGTGTGGAGCTTTGAAGCCTTAGAAGATAAGATCGCACACGTTGTCGATCACTTGTTTGATTGTATCATAGGAGGATTCGTGATTGAGTTCGTGGTTGATACTTCGGTCAGTTACAGAGAAGCAAAGCACCGCTTCTTCAAGGGACTGCGAGGTAAGTATTTAAGGTCTTTAAATACTTGGATTAAGATGCTCTTCTATGAAAATCGAGTTATGCAGTTACCTTGATGTTTGGAGCTATGTGAAGTGGAAAGATATTTAGGGATAGAGGGAGAATAGGCCCTGAGTATAGCCCACTGATCAAACCTCCTCTGAGTGACGATGAGGAAACGTCACAAGATTCACCATAGAGCACTGTTTAGTTAATAAGACAAGGGTTCCCGCGAATAACCTATCCACCCAGCGCACCTCCGCATTCGCCTCCACAACATACACCTTCATCCACACCTCTGCCACCGTTCGATATGGAGAATGTAATAAAGTTGCCCGTTTTCAAGGGTTTGGGAAATGAGGACCTGAATCAGTTTTGGTTCATCACGAAGGCCATATGGGAGGCTCAGGGTATAACAGATGATCAGATGAAGAAAGCAACGTTGGTCACTACTTTACAAGAACATGCACTGACATGGTACATTAAGTACTGCAATGATAACCTGATGACTTCATTCGCAAACATTCAGACTACGCTGATTAAGGAATTTAGTAGGCCTAAGTTTGAAGCACAATCAATTATGGGATTCAACGAGATCATGATGAAGCCTAGCAAGACACCCTAGGATCTGGATCAAAGATTGAAGTGCACGATCCGAGAAGCTAACATGAATCTTACAGATGGGTACACCGTGAATGGTTTGTGGCTTTGCTCTTGCCTCATCTGAGGGTTGCTTTATCACAGCAAAAGATTGGGACCCAGGCGGAAGCCCTAAAGATTGCGATGAGATTGCATGAGACATTGATACAAGATGCTAATTTGGGAGTTCAAAATATTCACGCATAGTTGCAGAAAATTTGCCTAGAGTTCCAAAGTCTGAATAAGGATAGAGTAGTTCAGCCAGACATGCGCAAAGGTGTTTGGTGCCTCAAACGCAAAAGTTAGGGGCATAACAGAGATCACTGTCCAGTCTTCGTGAATTATGTTGCAATAGGAGGGTAGATTCCTCTGAGGCCAGAAGCTCAAGCAGTGCCAAGTACAGGTCCTTTGCTATGGTGTGCTATTTGTCAGATGGCTAGAAAACATGTGATAGACAATTGTCACCTGCTGCAGAAATTTGTACAGAAATCACAGTAACTCTTTTGCAACTTCTGTCAATTGGTGGGTCATGATGAGAGTAACTATTGTAGCTATGAGCTAATGATGGATAGAATGCCCACCTATAGAGTACATGCATAAACTCAGCCTCCGGATCAAGGTGCTGGGGAAGTACGAGGAGGATTTCAGGGGCGTGGGCAAGGACAAAGTGAAGGAGGACCTGGTAGAGGTCGAGGACAGGTGATTTGTTACAACTATGGGGGACCGGGACACTATGCGTGAGAATGCACAAACCCGAAGCACCTGTTGTGCAGATACTGCACTCAGTTTGGCCATGTGATAGAACACTGCCCTATATTACTAGCTAAGATATGCGAAAGTGCAGATACTGCACTCAGTTTGGCCACGTGATAGAAGACTGCCCTACATTACTAGCTAAGATATGCGAAAAAGGGGTGCAGCCTCAGCAGCCTACCCAAAATCTACATATGATGAGGGCTCAACCCTACAAAGAGGATCTTAATGTGAACATCATGCTGCAAAGTGGAATGACAACTGGCAAAGATAAGGGTGTAGCTTGAAGAAGGTGAATGGGTTCACAAAGCTCCAGAAAAGGAGGTTGGGTTTGATCTAGAGTGTGCGAGGGAAACATTTATGGAAGCAAAGAAAATCTTTGCTGAGGCTTCTACCTCAGGAAGTCAAGATAAGTAGTTTGAAGAAATGGACCCATCCATGCTTACTACATTTTTGGAGACCTGTATGAAGCTGCTTCCAGATAGCAAGGTCGTAAAGGGATTACAGGAGTTGATCAATTAATGTGTTGGTAATACTTCTAACGGACCATGCATGGTTAAGAAAATTGGTAAGCATAATGTAAGAATAGAGCAGGAGATGAGACTCACCGTGAAAATAGGAGAATATGAAATGGACCAAGTTATTCTGGATCTAAGGTCCAACATGAATGTTTTTCCTAAACAAACATGGGAGAGGATGGGGAGACCTGCCCTGCAGTGGTCTCCTATTCAATTGAGAATGGTGAATCAACAAAACATTATCCCCATGGGAAGATTACAGGGAGCGACAGTCGATATCGAAGGCGTAAGTGCGTTGGCCAATTTTGAAGTAATAGAGATTGTGGATGATAGCAATCCCTACCCTATGCTCCTTGGGATCGACTGGGCTATTGACATGAATGAGGTGATCAATTTGAAGAAGCAGACAATGTCATTTGAAAGAAAATCGCTCTACGTAGTAGTACCGTTGGACCCTGCAGAAGGACTGCACTACATTGAACTAGTCTGTGATTACGAAAGTGATGATTGTTTGGACTAGATTTATAAGATAATGGTACGCAATCAAGATTGGGTGAATCCGACAGCTGATGGACGTATTGCATTGGACCACGACAACTCCTGCACATCAGATTTAGACGAGGAATTGGAACATTGGCATAATAGATTGCATGAAGTGTCTACGCTGCGATGTAACATGATGACCAAATCACTACGCTGCGTATCATCGGAGATAAGAAGTCTACCTTACTATGATGGTTTAGCTGACATTGATAAATTTTTGGATGCATTTGGAAGGGAAATATCAGATAAGAATCACTTCCAAGCCTTAGAATTGGCACTACACGCTACACCTGCAAGATGGTGGGGTACGCATGAAGAAAACTTCGATGGATGGCACGAATATATAAGAATGATGAGGGTGCAGATTGGTCACCCAAAGGTATGATTGACAAAAAAATACAATGAAAGGAGTGATCTGTGCTATCACTTGGCCAAATGGACTGATCCTTATGGAGCATAATGTTGGAAATAATACTGAGAGGTGGGGTGAATTAGTATTATCAAGTCAATTATTTTCTTTTTCAAACCCAGATCATATACGCTACTTCAGTTAGTGAAAACCATGTATATACACAACTATAGATAAGGAAACACACGTATACCATGCAGACTTATTATTTAATTTATCTTACAGATGTTGATCATTAATCTGAGTATCAGAATCAAATAAACAGTAACCAGAAACAATGAAACAGAGCAGAAGACAATCACACACAAGAACACAAGATATAAGGTGGAAACCCAATCTGGGTGAAAAACACTTGCTGCAATTCGTCTCTATCTTCCTTTATTTAGAAACTTCTTTTTACAATGTTTCTGTACTGGTGCAGTCCTTTACCAGTACACAGGCTGCTACCCGTGGAGAGGTACAATCCTCTCTCGTTCTCCAACTTTTCCTGGAAGGGAGCTACAACCCCCTTAGCTCTTGTACTAGCTGGGATACTAGTACACAAGCTACCACCTGCAGAAGGCTACAACCTTCTCTTTGCTTCCAGGGACCACGTTTCATAAATTTTCAGACTGGATCCATGAACATCAATCATCAAGAATTTTTGTATAAAACAATCTCCTTTTCACCAATTAACATTGAATCAAATAAACACTTCTCTGAAAGTTGTACCCAAAAAATAGTAACAGTAACCACACACCAAATTCTAAACCCATAACACTGCAACAATAAACAGAAGCAGCTAGAACACAATTTAAGAGACGTATGCTACTTTAATAACCAGAAACCTGCATGCATACGCTTCTGTGTTTGGACCAACCTGCATATACGCTGTTTTTAGTCACAAAACCAGCGTGTATACGCGCCTTCGCTTCACTGAACCTGCATACAGATCTATAAAGGATAATTCACTCTTTCAAACATTCAAAAATTAGTTAACCCAGATTATCAGATTTATAGATCAAGCGTGCGCCACATGAACCAGATCAAAATCAAACAAATATACTATCATTCAAGCCTTAAGATTTTGACCCATCAATAAAACTTATCCTTCTCTTTGCGCTCAGGTTCCTCCTCCATTCAGATCCAGATCTACACCATAACACCATCACCAATATTCCAGATCTAGCACTTTTCAGATATTCAATAATTCCGATTGTTCTTTTCCAAATGCTCTCTTTCCTCTTTTATAGTCTTAGGCCTTTCATAATACCACGGTTCAAAACCATAACAAATGAATACCATGGACCCAATAGTTGGGATCAACACTTCTGAAGAGATACCATGGCCCAAAACTATAAGTTCAAATACCAAGGACTAAATACCACAGACAAAAAATAAGTTCTCCCACATGTATGCACTTTTCCTTGCATGAAAGTGCATGTATACACATACACATCTTTAGAATGTCTAACCTGCGTGTATACGCATCTTCGTCAAGGTGAACCTGCGTATATATCTTTTCCTTCATTCTAAGAACCTGAAATGAGATCTGTCACCAGATTGAGTTGCCATCAAGGACAACACCTGTGCCATAGCGCCAAACCTATGTCATAATGCCAA
This sequence comes from Pinus taeda, assembly GCA_000404065.3. Classification (NCBI taxonomy): domain Eukaryota; kingdom Viridiplantae; phylum Streptophyta; class Pinopsida; order Pinales; family Pinaceae; genus Pinus; species Pinus taeda. The sequence goes on from APFE030236077.1 coordinate 21,593, forward strand.
CAATCTCCCCCTTTGGACTTGATGGAAACCCCAAGATTCTCCAAGTAATTCTCCCCTTTTGTCATCAAGGGCAAAGGGTTATGCTCCCCCTGAGAACATGCTGAAATCTCTGTTCTGCTGTGCTGGCCAAGCTCCCCCTGATTGTAGGCAAGATCTGCAAAAAGATGTTCTTCAAGAAGAACCATGACTTATACATCATAAAGGACCTTCCTATCACCAAAAGACTCTATACATACATCCATCTCCCAACCAAGTGGGAATACACCAGAAGTTTAGATATGACAACCAAATATATTACATCATTCATCCTAGGCATAGTGGGGAAACCAAAATAGGCCGTTACATGACCTTGATAATAATAAAAGATATACATGACATAGAGATGAAATATCTAGAGCAAGACTATCAAAGTCACCAATAACTAATATCAGCAGCACTATTTAGATCAGCAACCATGTTCTCCTTCTGTTCTCCTTCTGCAACTGATCCACCTGAAACCAACAACAACTGTGTAATTGAACCAAGAGCTTCTAAGATAATGCCAACAATGCATTATTAGAAGTTTATTTGCTCCCCCTGAACCAGTGCCAGATGAACTCTGTCAGACCCAAATCAGACTCTCTGCATAAATCAGCGTATGTATGCGGGTTCTCCTCATGCAACTTGCGTACAACCACATTTCTCTGAAACAGACAGGTTTCAACAGAAAGATGATGCATCTACTACTCCCAGCTTCTGTTTGAGGTATTCAAATGTATCCCTGAGCAGTGGTTTGGTGAGTATATCAACAACTTGTTCCTTAGAGGGAACATATTCCAACTTGACCTTTTGTTCAAGCACTTGTTCCCAAAGAAAATGATATTTGATAGGTATGTGCTTGGTCTTTGAATGCATGAATGGGTTCTTTGAAATGTTGATTGCACTTGTATTATCACATAAGATGGAGATAGGTGGAGTCCAAGTGAATTGAAAATCCTGCAAAGTTTGCATCATCCAAAGGAGTTGTGTGCAACAAGATGCAACAACCACATATTCTGCTTCAGCTGTAGATAAAGCAATCAAACTTTGTTTCTTGCTGAACCAAGATACTAATCTGGAACCCATAAAGAATGCACCACCACTAGTGCTTTTTCTGTCATCCACGCTTCAGCCCAAATCCGCATCTGTATATGCATGAAGTGTGAGATCAGTATCTCTAGGATACCATAAGCCATAGTTTTGAGTTCCTTGAAGATACTTGAAGATTCTCTTAACTGCTTGAAGATGAGTTTCCTTTGGATTTGCCTGAAACCTTCCAACTATTCCCACTGCATGCATAATGTCTGGTTGGGTACCTATTAGATAGAGTAGAATACCAATCATGGATCTATAGGTTGGTTGATGTACTGCTGTTGATTCATCATTTTCACTGAGGCTGCATCCTGTGACCATAGGGGTACATACTGGTTTCGAATCTTCCATGCCATATTTCTTCAAGATCTGCTTGAGGTACTTGGTTTGAGATAGAAAGATACCGCCTTCATTTTATTGGATTTCTAAACCAAGAAAATATGTCAGCTCTCCAAGCAAGGACATTTCAAATTCTTTCTGCATCACCAAGGCAAAGTTTTGACTCATAGCTTCTTCATTGCTGCCAAAGATGATATCATCAACATACACAACAAGTATTAGCAATTTGTCATTTTCAATTTTTATATAAAGATTGCTATTTGCTGATCCTTTTGAAAAGCCTTTTTGATGAAGGTATTTGTCCAGACAATAGGACCAAGCCCTTGGATCTTGTTTAAGACCATAGAGAGCCTTCTTAAGTCTGCATACAAGTTTTGGATCATTTCCAAGGATGAATCCATCTGGTTGCTCAATGTACACTTCTTCTTCTAAGTCTCCATTCAGAAAGGGATATTTCACGTCCATTTGAAATACTTTGAATTTCTGAAAGCTAGAGAGAGCAAGGAACATTCTGATGGCCTCAAGTCTAGCAATGGGAGCAAATGTTTCTTCAAAGTCGATTCCTTCTTGTTGAGCATACCCTTTACAAACAAGTCTGGCTTTGTTTCTAATAACTTCCCCATTTTCATTCAACATGTTTTTGAATATCCATTTGTCCCTATGACATTCTTATCTTTTGGTCTAGGAACCAATTCCCAAGTGTTATTCTTTTCAATCTACTCAAGTTATTCATCCATTGCCTTGACCCATCATTCATCTTTGCATGCCTCTCTTACATTTTGTGGTTCAGTGGAGGAAAGGAATGCCAAATAGCTTGAAGCTTCTATAATTGTTCTTCTTGTTTGTATACCAGCCTCTTTCTACCCCAAAATTTGAGATTCTGGATGATTCTTTTGAACGTACCTGGATGGAGTCTTTTCTTCTATCCTTATCTGTTCTTCTGACGCCTCATGGGTTTCTTCTTCATCATGAATCTGATTTGATGTTGATGGATAGTTCTCATCATCTTCGAAATCTTCAGATCTTACCTGCCTAGGAGTGCTTTCTTCTTCATCAACCACAACATCAATACTTTCAACAATTTTTCCAAGCCTTTTATTGTAACACTTGTATGCTTTGCTGTGGGGAGAGTAACCAAGGAGAATACCTTCATCTGCTCTAGGTTCAAACTTGCCAAGATTTTCATCAGTAATTTTGATGTAGCATTTACTCCCAAAATTTTTGAAGTATTTTACCGAAGGAGTCTCACCATACCATAGTTCATGAGGAGTCTGAGTGCTATTCACACGGACATTTGTCTTGTTGAGAATAACAACAGCAGCAAATGCAGCTTCTCCCCAGAAGGTTGCAGGAGTTCCAGACTCATCCAACATAGCACGAGCCATTTGTTGAACTGTTCTGTTCATCCTTTCCACTACTCCATTTCGCTGAGGAGTTCTAGCTGTAGAAAATTCCCTTCTTATTCCATGTTCTTCACAGAAATTGAAAAATTCATTTGAGGTAAACTCCCCACCTCTATCAGATCTGAGGCATTTGATTTTGTGATCTGATTCATTTTCAACCAAGGCTTTGAAAGATTTGAATTTTTCAAAGGCTTCGTCTTTGTGCTTCATAAGTCCTATCCAACACATCGTGGAAAAGTCGTCAATGAATAATATAAAGTATTTTTCTCCTCGAGGTGACGTTTTCCTAGATGGACCACATACATCAGTATGAACAAGTTCAAGTGGCCTGCTAGCTGATCCTTCTCAGGGAAGTTAGTTCTAGTTTGCTTACCAAACTGACATGATTTGCATATTGTATTGTCTGGAATTCTGATGTCTGGAAGACCATAAACTGCTTGGTATTTTCATGCTTTCCTTATCTATGAGAAGCTTAGATGCCCCAATCTTCGGTGCCATAGCTAGTGTTCATCATTCTTGCTTAGATAGAATTGATGTTGTCCTTCTTTGAATATGTATAAATTATTTGGAGTTCTTATGCCTTTGATCACTGTTTTTCCTGTATCAAGATCACGAACACTACATCCATTTGATCAAAATATTACCTCGGTTCCTTGATCACACATCTGAATGACACTCAATAGATTATGCTTTAAGCCATCAACATACATAACATTTCCAGCTTTGACCTTTTCTTTCAACTGAACAAAACCTTTACCTTTTATGAGCGCAGGGGTGTCATCTCCAAATGAGACCTTCTTCTCCTTCTCTAAGGCACTATATGACTGAAGTTTTTCCTTATCCCCCGTCATATGTTTCGAACATCCACTGTCGATGTACCGTTGATTGTCCTGCCCTTCTGCATATAAGGCTATACCACATCTTTCTGGTTGCAGCTCTTTCATTCTCCATGTTTTGGCACTTGAGGCTTGTTCCTTCTGAGTTGTTTGCCGAAACCTGCTCCTGCATTCAGAATCTTCATGACCGAAGTTGTTACAAATAGAACATTCAATTTCATTTTCAAGGGCAGAAAAGTTATTGTAGGTCCTTCTCGTGATCCCAGTCATACTTCTTTGTTTTTGAGCTTCTCTAGTCATGATTTTCTTATAGGCTACACATTGAGCTGCCTTGTGACCAAAGTTATGAGAAGAGAAACATTGGCCATTGAAGAAACTCCTGTGATTATCAAATCTACCAGCCAAATGATTGTAGTTTCTATTGACATCCATTCTTGAGGCAAATTGAGAAGGTTTTACTTGTGGCTGGTTGTGGTTTCTGTTTGTCCTTAAAGTAGATTGCCCTCGATTTACCTGGTAGTCTTTGTTCATTCTTGAGGTAAATTGTCCCTGATTTACCTGGTGATTTCCATTGGGTCTTTGTTCACTTCTCCTCGCTGTATCAAGATAACTTTTGGAGGTAGATGATTTCTGTGCTTGAGTTGTTTCTTCATTATATCCCAGACCTGTCTTGATTAGTGGAGAACGCTGCACTTTGATAATCTCATCTAACATTTCAAATCCTTTAACAAATCTAAGATTAAGAGCTTTAGTTTTCTCAATCTCTTTTCTAAGTTCGATAGTTTCACATTCTAACTTTTCATGATGTTTTTCCCTTTCAGCCAGTTGAGATTGCATAGTATCAATAATCATATTTTTCTCTTCTAAACAAATTTTGAGTTTAGAAATCTCTTCATAAAGAACTTCTTCATCTATAGCATCCATGAAATCATCATTTTCAAAAGCCATTAGAAGTCTATAATTATTACCTTGTTCATCTTCATCACTATTTGAAAGTCCATCACTGTCTTCATGAGTGTAATAGCTTTTCTTATTTACATTCTGTTTCTTGTTCCATCTAACAGGTTCCTTACCTTTGTCAAGATTATCTTTATGAGGACACTTAGCAGCAGAGTGACTGACTCTTCCACAAGCAAAGAATTTGAAAGGTAACTTACCTCTGAATCTTCCAGCACCCCGTTGACGGTTCTTGACAAAATTTGATTCTTCCTCTTCTTCTGACATATGTCCCGACTCATAGTAATCTCCTTTGCTTGAAGCCTTGAATGTAGCTTCTCTCTTGTCTGATGGTCCTCCTTTCCTCATTTCGTAAGCAGTTAGAATTTCGTGCAGCTGTGACATGGTGAGGTTCTGTAGATTCTGTTTTTCTTCTATTGCAGAAACTTTTGATTCAAACTTAGAGGACAACGATCTTAGAACTTTTTCAACTACAATAGCCTCTTTTATTTCTTCAACCAATTTTTTCATACAATTAACAATCTCATCTATATGTAGGAAATAGTTAGCCACACTTTCATCATTGTACATTCTGAGATTTTCATACTGAATTATGAGGGTTTGAAGTTTTGCTCGTTTTACCTGTTCATCTCCTTCATAGCTCAGAACGATCTTGTCCCATATTTCTTTTGCGGTTTTATACTGCATAACTTGATGAATTCTGATTGAGATAGACATCCTAATAGAGTATTGACAGCCTTTGCGTTTGTTTCATATAGCTTCTTACTAGCCGGATCTGTAGGAGTTGCTGAAGGAAAAGTGTACCATGTATCTATGATATCCCAGACTTCTATACCAAGAGATTGAAGATAGGCTGTGACTCTTACCTTCCAATAGATGAAGTTGGTCCCATAAAAAATTGGTGGCCTGATCGATGGTTCTCTCTCGTAGTTTCTCATGATGATAGATCTTCCTTCAAGCGATCAAGCTTCTTCTGAAGGACCTGCTCTGATATCAATTATTGGAAATAATACTGAGAGAGGGGGTGAATCAGTATTATCAAGTCAATTATTTTCTTTTTCAAACCCAAATCATATACGCTACTTCAGTTAGTGAAAACCGCGTATATACACAACTACAGATAAGGAAACATGCGTATACCATGTAGACTTATTATTTAATTTATCTTACAGATGTTGATCATTACTATGAGTATCAGAATCAAATAAACAATAACCATAAACAGTGAAACAGAGCAGAAGACAATCACACACAAGAACACAAGATATAAGGTGGAAACCCAATGTGGGTGAAAACCACCTGCTGCAATTCGTCTCTGTTATAGCTCCAAATCTCACTATTATGGTTTTTGATGCTACACTCATGGCCTAGGGCAACCCCTCCTTCCAGACCTGGTCCCAAATTTAAAAAACAGTGTTTTATTCCTTGTACGCGACATTGCCCTGAGTTAAACGTGTGTATATGCGGGTATGCATATACCCAACCCGCGTATATGTATTAAAACACTTAAAAAAATATAAAACTCCTTATTTTCGGGCAGAGATCGCGGGTTTTACCTGCTGATCAC
>APFE030236084.1:0-13679 GCA_000404065.3 Pinus taeda
ATTATGTAAAAGCACATTTAATTCACTGACCAAAACTCATAAACCTAAATATGGAATGAGGGAGAAGAACCATTATATTTAAAATAAGAAGATAAGCATATCGAAACCAAAAGAGAATTCACCCTCAACATTTGCACTCTCCTACACTACTCCAAGTCTCTCTTACACAAAATATTTAAGAAGTTTCAACATTTTTCCTCCACCTTCGTTCGACCACCATCCTTTACCTGCATTTGCACTACATCCAATAAATAAGAGAATTCGAAATAATAGAAGATGCATATAATTTAAACAAAAATACATCTTATGCTACAAAAAGTTGAAAACCCCAAATTCGTAAGAAGGGTGGAGGACCATGGCATATGAACCAAGAACTAGGAGGACTTTTTAGTAGAACATACATGTTACATGAGCCTTGCACCAAAAGATAACTTACCCTCTACCTTTGCTTTTAATTTTGATATAGTGCTCCACGTCTCTCTCACACAATAGTATCATTAGTGTTCATTCACCTTTCTTACTTAGTGTTGCATTTAATTTCAACAAACACATGATATAAGGATGAAGCAACAAAACAGTTAAATTAAAATGGGCATCAAACAACATAATTATGTAGTAACAAAAAAGTAAATTCCCTTTATACATACCTTTTTTTCCTTTGCCCATAAACAAGTAAACTCCCCAACTACATACCTCTTCACCTTTGCCCATAAACAATTAAATTCCCCAATTACATACCTTTTCATCTTCGCCCACTACACTTGTGGACTCCACATCAACCCTCCACCCACATTATGGGTTGTTAAGGTATTTCTAGATTTCTCCACCCATTCAATCAAAAAAATAAGAAAAATAATTCAAAAGGCACCAGCAAAACAAAATACTAAACCACAAATTAGAATGGCCATGCTCATAAATTCAAAGATATAAGAACCACAACAATTAAAAAAAATAAAAAACAATACCAAAAAATATGACCAACAATTAAAACAAAATAAAAAATAACAGAAAAAAGCATAAAAAGACAAATAAGAGTATACTTTACAACCCCAAAAAGTGTCCATGGCCAACCAAGGAAACCCTGCACATAAAAGAAAAGTGTTAAGTAGAGACGAGAAAATATTATGAAATAGAGATAAAAATATCTTATCAAAAATCTTAAATAGAGACCAAATATCTTATGAATAATCTTATGCACCAAAAGGTATATCTTAATCAAACACCAAAAATCATAAACCCTAAAAAAGTAAAGAGGGAAAAGAACTATATTGTTTGCAACGAGAAGATTTTGTAGAAGATTATGAATGGATTTTGCACCAAGAGAAAACTTACCTAAAATATTATGAAATAGAGATAAAAATATCTTATCAAAAATCTTAAATAGAGACCAAATATCTTATGAATAATCTTATGCACCAAAAGGTATATCTTATTCAAACACCAAAAATCATAAACCCTAAATAAGTAAAGAGGGAAAAGAACTATATTGTTTGCAACGAGAAGATTTTGTCGAAGATTATGAATGGATTTTGCACCAAGAGAAAACTTACCTCCACATTTGTATCTGCACTCCACTATAATGTCTCTCTCAATTAAAATATTTCAGTAGTTTCATTAGTGATCCTCTGCATAAGTGTCCATGGCCAACCAAGGAAACCCTGCACATAAAAAAAAAGTGTTAAATAGGGCCAAGAAAATATTATGAAAAATATTAAATACACAAATATTGTGAGAAATATGAAATAGAGATAAAAATATATTAACAAAAATCTTAAACAAAGACCAAATATCTTATGAATAATCCTATGCACCAAAAGATACAATTTATTCGAACACCAAAAATCATAAACCCTAAATAAGTAAAGAGGGAAAAGAACTATAGTATTTGCAGCGAGAAGATTTTGTAACAGATAAGAAAACTTACCTCCACATTTGTATCTGCACTCCACTGTAATGTCTCTCTCAATGAAGATATTTTAGTAGTTTCATTAGTGATCCTCTGCATTCTTTTAACTATATTTCATTGCACTCGTAATTAAACAAATGACCAATAATGTAAAATCCTTCTAATTTAGACAAACACATGTATGTGACCATAGATACACCACAACATTCACCGTTACCCAATACATCTATGAAATCTTCGACCATTAGGACCTACATTATAATCTCCCACCCACTAAACTAAACAAAAATCAAACCATAAAATATTAAATAAAGATCAAAAATATCTTATGAAAAATCCTAAAAAGACACAAAATTATTATGCAAAATTGCTTATACAATATATTCAAAGACCAAAATCGCATACACTAAATAGCCAAGGGAGAAGAACTTTTTATTTGAAATGAGAATAGTTTCATAGCATAGCATACAAGGGTTTTCCACCAAATAAGAACTCACCATCTGCCTTACCTTTGTTCCACTGGCCCACATCTCTCTCACAAAGATATTTCAAGAGTTTCATCAAAATCCTCCATCTTCCTACACCTACACTACATCACATCTAAATTTTAACAAATTAGTCATGTTCACAAACATTTAAATTAAAAGATATAAAAAAAATAAATTAAATTCAAAACTACTAAAAATAATGAAAAAACAGCAGCAACAATAGTGAAAGATACAAATAATAGCAAAAAACAAGAGAAACGAACAAATACAGAGAAACATTAGAGAAAAACTCTACTTTGCAACCCCAAAATGCATCCACATGCTAACAAAGAACACAATGCATGGCATAAATTAAACTAAAAGAGACCAAAAAATCTTATGAGAAATATGTTGAAAATAGAAGCGAGAAAGGTCTTCTTGATTTCTGCCTTAGTCAAGAAAGACCTCGATCAAGGACAAGTCATGGAGCAATTAACTCATGTGCAAAGTTTGGAGGCTCAGTTTTGCTTGTCTTCAACTGTGAGTTTATATTTGGAAAAGGATAAGTGAGACTCTCAGTGTCTAATTGAGGTTAGGACGAGTTATAAGAGTTAGTTCAACTCAGTTAACCAATGAATCACAAGACTGGGTTCTAAAAGTAACTTGCCAGATTTAGCATGAGTCGAAAAGCTTAAAAGGAGGTCGAAGGCACATCATTGAACCATTATTGTTGAGCATGAGTTTGTGTGAGAAAGAATTCTTGCAAGCAAAGCGTGTAAGGAGCAACCTGTGCACAGTTTGTGAGAGAAAATTTTCCTTGTGATGTGAGCTAGGATTTAGGGAGAAATTGACAAGAAATAAGGGCTCAAATTTGTGCTAGGAAATAGGGATTTCCAACACTAGGAAATAGGAGCTAGATAGCACAAGGAAATAGGAGTTACGTCGAGTTCTTGGAGGGAGGCTTTGAGCTAAGTATTAGCAGTGAGAGCAGCTTTGTTTTCTGTTGAAACAGTTTGGCTTGTAAAGAATTATGTTTGCTCAATTTTTCTCAATAAAATCATAGCAGAGATCAGTATAAAGAACAACACCAAGATCAGTTTGTCACCAATGCAAATCAGTCAAGAAGGCTAGTGCTAGATTGTGAAGGACATCTCTCTCGGTAAGCAGGATGGTGTTCTAAGGATTGAGACCAACCAACTATTTAGAGGAAGCCTCTAACTTCGTTTCTTGGAAAGGGAGGATCATGATAGTTTTGAAGGATAATGGGGAGGGAGACTTCGTCAAGAACGCTATACCACCACCGTAAGAACCCCAACAGTTGGCCTAACATACCAAGGATGATATCAAGACCAGAAGGATTATTCTAGAAGGGGTCCAAGATAATATAGTTCCTCATATCCATGAGAACAAGACAACCTTTGAGATGTAAAAGGTAACAAATCATGTGTCGTATTATAAGTGGTGCCTTTGCTTCAATTCGAGCAGCAGGACCTTAGTTTTCATTTACTAGGGCTTCACATGTCTTGGTATGGTTTCTAGGATGTTTTCAATGGTAGAGAGAATTTTCCCAGTCGGGAAAGGTTATGGACTGATGGCATTCAAGAAGAGATCTAAAGAGGGACCAAATATGGTAGATCAGCAAAAACAGAGGACGAGGAGAACTTTGCTCTGGCAAGCAAAGCCAAGGGAGAGAAAGGAAAAAGGAAGGTCAAGTCTAGTCAGAAGAGCAAGAAGAAGAAGGATTTGTGTAAGATCAAGTGCTTCCATTGCCATGAGATTGGACATTATGCTACTAAGTGTCCTAATCGAATTAAGAGGTCCAGTAAGAATCATGCGGTTACATCAATTGAGGTACATGGGTTTGCTTCTCAATTCGTGAAATATTTCTCATTGATAGCTTGCATGGCAAGCTCAGAAGGGAGCATCACGCGGTATATTGATTCTGAAGCCTCCTTCCACATGACTCGAAACACGAAGTATTTCAGGCAGTTGAACCAAAAGCACATGCAGCTTTAGATCGAGCTAGGAGATGATGGCAAGTACGCATCTAAGGGAGTTGGTATTGTCAGCTTTGAGAGGGAGTTTGAGAGCCCTCTCCATCTCAGAGATGTCCTCTATGTTCGAAGACTAAAGAAGAACCTTGTTTCAGTAGCAACCCTTGAGGACAAGGTATATGATGTCATCTTCAGCAGAGGTAAGGCATTCCCCAAGCACTTAGACTTTGGAGCAGTGAAGCAAATAGGTGTGAGGGTGGAAAACCTTCACATGTTGCAGGTTGAAACATGAGGAGCCTTGAGCAACAAGGCAGGTGGTGAGTAGAGCACAGATGTTGGAGAACTTTGGAAAAGGCACATGGGACACTAGCATCATGGGGCATTGAAGATTCTTCAACAAATAGCCACAGGATTACCAACATGCAGTGTTGACCAGCATGATGTGTGCAAGGGGTGCACACTAGGAAAGTATGCCAGGCTTCCTTTTAGAGCCGAGGTAAGAGAGCCAACAAACGAGATTTTGGAGTTGGTATATTCAGACATATGCGAGACCTTTCTCTTCTTCGTCTCTTATGAGACAGGTATTATGTTAATTTCATTGATGATTATTCTTAGAAAACTTGGATATTTTTTATGAAGAAGAAAGATGAGGTCTTAACCAAGTTTGTGGAGTTTAAGGCCTTAATAGAAAACTAGACCGAAAAAATTATCAAAGTAGTGAGAAGTGACAATGGTAGAAAATATGTATCCAATGCCTTCAAGGATTCCTATGTGAAAGAGGGCATTAGAAGAGCATTGATAACACCTCACAACCCTTAGCGGAATGGGGTGGCTGAGAGGTAGAACCGCAATATTGTTGAAGCAGCTAAGGCCATGTTGCATGATTAAGGTCTGCCTATGTTCTTGTGGGCAGAGGCATGTAACACTTTAGTATTTTTGCAAAACAAGAGTCCACATGTCATGTTCCTTTTTTTGGTTTCCCTTATAGCATGGTCAGGATGGACTTCCATGGGTGGAGGCAGCTAGGTCACAGGAGCAGGTTTACTCCATCAACGGGCCCAAGTGCTTTTGAAGGGGCTTTATGGGGTTTTGAGGAGTTTCTTTGGGATTTGATGGCATTCACTTAGCATATTCCATCATCCGCAGATCTTGCCTTTTGTTTCGTTGCATTCTGACAACTTTGTAAAACATTGTTATTATGGAGCCTAACTCAATTAATTATGCTTAAGGTGGCATTCTAGGAGGAATACTTGATAGAACACCTTAGTGTAATAGCTCGTTGGAACGAGAACGAGAAGATATACAAGACGAGATAGTGGGAAGTGACTTTTGGTTTGGTCTGAGGAGGAATGACAGTCGATTTACCATTTTCCCAAATTAAAAAGGTATTTTAATTAAAATAAAAGGAGGGAAAAGGTACTAGTTATTAAAATAATAATAAAATTAAGGCTTTTAGACGGTTCCATAGGTTCTATAAAAAGAGGAGGAGACCATTTGAGAACATCTTGGATTGTTGATATTTTCTATTAATGAGGTTTGGAGAACTTAGTTCCCAACTTCTCTAGCCCCAGGACGAAAACCCTCGGGTATGTTGTTGAGTGTTGGACGAAAAGTCAACTCTCATTGAGGAGACTTCATCCAGCAGTTGCATAGAGCTTCAGGAATATTGGAGTGAGGATCATTCAGGTCCTCAATTGGTGCTTCATCATCTTTCAGTTGATTCAGTGGCAGCTGTTGTTGGAGGGAGAGCGCAACCATAGTGGAGTTTTGAGAGATCCGGATCAACATAGCAACAGATTTTTTGGAGGTCCACACAACTATCATCTTTTCTATTTTACCTTAGATATTTCCAGTTGTACTCTACATGCTATATTATAATAAATCAAGCTCAATCATTCCTTGTGCTGCATCTTCTGATCATCTAAGTTGCTAGGTTTAATGCTGCAAATTATCAATTTATTTATCGTGCTTGTATAATTTCTGGGTTCCTATTTTCTTGTGCATTTTGGTCTAATTTCATGGGTTTTTCGCAAAAATGTCAGCATAAACTTTTATCAAGAAAATTGTCAGAAAAATACCACAAAATTTCTGAAAGGGATATTACCCACACAAGGTTCCTGGTCGAGTTACACTGAAGGAGGCTTTCACAGGCAAAAAGCCTAATGTTTCACACTTTCGTATCTTTGGCACAAAAGTTTATTGCCATCTGTCCAAAGATAGTAAGAATTTGGAGCCCACAACAGAAAAGGGTATTTTCATGGGATATAGTGAGACAACTCAGGCATACAGAATGTATCTATCAAGACTCGAGAAGAAGGTTCTCAGGCCGAATGTGAGGTTTTAGGAGTCCAGAGCTATGAGGGAGTCCTTAGAGCAAGAGTTGTTGATTTGGGGTAGCATTGAATGTGCTCTAGGCCTCAAATTTTGCAAGGATGCTTAGGCAAATGTGTTCCAAAGAACCAAAAAACCGTTTTGGGAAATTCCACCCAGAGATGGTTTTATTAAAATAATTAATATTTTTAATGGGGTTAATCTAGGTCGTTGGTTATCCAACAGGAAGATATAAGAAGGGGCTGGAGGGTCATTTGGAAAACACACCAGGCAGATACTCAGTTGCCCGAGTAAAATCGATTTTCTCACTAGTTGAAGTTCGGCAAGAGAAAATTGATTCAGAGGGAGATTTATAGGTGGAGGAGGGACAGAGACGGTTCAGCACCAGTCAGGGAGACAGGGGCGAAGACACAAAGCAGTAAAAGGACAGTGTTGGGCAGACTGACGTTGGGAGAGGCAGCGCTGACTTGTGTGACGCTGGCACTACACAGTGCAATCCTAGAGCCAAGGAAAGTGACGTTGGTGTTTAGTCAATTTAGTGTTATCTAAATTGCTAGTATTAATTGTCAACCCGGGGTTCGTAAACTGATGAAGTGTGGTGCACTATATGTGCTTAGTTAACCTCTTTCTTACTTCGTTGTTTTATAAAGTTATAATGTTCAACTATAATAAAACCCTCATCTGTTGCACCGGTTTTCCGACATTGGGTTTTTACAGGGACAATTGTCCAAAAATAATTGTGGTTGTATTTATGCCAGTATTTTCCTTACATTTAATATCTACAATGTTTTAATTGTGAAGGCTGCAGTAGAATATATTTCAATATTTGCCGTAAGAAAACTGCAGATAACTTATTTCTGAGGTAATAAGTAGAAGAAATAATGTTAATCATTGCAGTAGGATTTCTATTTATAAATTTTCTCAAGGTATTGCAGTTACAGGAAAGCAAAAGACAGAAGTCGGAGGATCCAGCGTTGAGAAGAGAAGGGAATTTGAAATTCCTGCAGGGCCAGAAATTTGAATCTCCCAGAGGATTGGGCAGCTCAAGCCAAGGAAATTGGATTTCGTGGGAAAAACTCTCTGAGTGAGTCGACAGAAAGGTAAGTCTTTCCAATCGAAATTTATCAATGGTAGAAGCAACAGCGTAGCAGAAGATTCAGCAAGGATTCGCATGCTTAGCAAATTCAGCGTCAGCGAATGTTTGGTACATTCGTCAGCTCATATGACTGGAGTATGAGAACATTTCTTGAGCTATCAAGAAGAACAAATGGACTTCCAAATAACTATGGGAAACAAAACGAAATGTACTCCAATAGGGAGAGGCACCATAGCTTTTCAAATGGAAGTAGGGACCAACATCCAAGCCACCAATGTTCTGCATGTGCCAGGATTAGGAATGAACTTAATTTCAATGTCCTAGTTACAGGACAAGGGATATGATGTGCTTCATAGGAAAGAAAATATACAAAAGCATCCAAGCAGGAAGAAGAACAAGCAAATTGGGGTTCGAAGCAACAATTTGTATAGGTTGCAGTTCGAATCACCAATGGCATTGCTAGGCAGCAACTATAATGGTGAGAAGGAGCAAAATGAATTATGTCACAAAGCGAATGGGGCACTTACACCATGGAGCACTGAGGATGCTCAGAGAGACTGTTACAGGGATACCAGTCCTTAGTAGTGAACATGATGACTTGTGTAGAGGATTTGCGCTAGGAAAGTACACTAAAGCAGCGTTTTCTAAAAGTAACAATAGAGCAGAATGTGTATTAGGATTAATACACTCAGATAATTATGGTCCTATGTCCAGAAGGGCTCTTACTGGTGGCGAATACTTCGTCACTTTTATCGATGAACACTCCAGAAAAACCTGGATCTATTTCTTAAAGACCAACGATGAGGTCTTTGATCGTTTCCGAGAGTTTAAGGCTCTTGTTGAAAATATGACAGGAAAAAGATAAAGGTATTGCGTTCAAATAATGGTGGAGAATATACAGACAAAAACTTCACATTTTTCTGCGCAAAGGAGGGCATCAAAAGAGAGTGGACAGCTCCATATAATCCAAAGCATAATGGAGTGGCAGAGCGGGAGAACAGAACTATTGTTGGGGCAGCCAAAGCCATGTTATATGATCAAGATCTACCTAGGTATCTATGGGCAGAAGCATGCAACACTGCAATATATATCTAGAATATAACTCCTCATAGAGCACTGGGGAAGAGAACGCCCGAAGGAGTTTTCACAGGGAAGAAGACGGAAGTCAGTCATCTCAGGATATTCAAAAGCGTGGCTTATTGTCACATTCCAGACGAGAAGCACAGCAAACTGGATCAAACTGCAGAGAAGGGGTATCTCGTAGGATACAGCTAGACCTCAAAGGCATATAGAATCTACATTCCTGGCAGCAGGAAGATTGTAGTAAGACAAGATGCAAAGTTCATGGAAGATAGAGCTTTCAGGAAGTCTCGTGAAATGCCTGCAGAAGATCAGTCAGGAGATGTTCTGTTAGTCCAAGAGAAGCAAGGGCAGCAAGATGGACAGGCAGGAGAACATACACCTGGGTCGAGTACAATAACCAGCACCAGTATCTCCTCAGAAGGAGGAAATGCAGATGCTTCTCAACAAATGAAACGACAAGATCGGGAGGAAGAGTTGGTTGAGCCTCCCACCACTAGTGGTAGAACGAGCAGAGAAGTGCAACAAATACCGAGGGATGTAGAGGATTTTGTTAGAGCTCCTATAACCGAGAAGAGGCAGTGTAGACAACCAAATAGATACCAAGCATTGGTAGCTCAGGTTGAAGAACCCTCTAGCTTTCAGGAAGTTGTTCAACGCCAAGTATGGGTGGATGCCATGGTGGAAGAATACAACTCCATCATGACGAATGATGTCTGGGAGTAGTGCCTAGACCAGAAGATAGATCAGTTGTAGGATCATGATGGATCTACAAGATCAAGTATGTTGGAGATGGCATCATAGAGAAGTACAAGGCAAGGTTAGCAGCAAAGGGGTATGCTCAGAAAGAAGGAATAGACTATGAAGAGACCTTCGCCCTAGTTGCTCGATACACCTCTATCAAATCTGTTATATCCCTAACAGCTCAAATGGGATGGGAGATTCACCAGATGGATGTCAAGACAACATTCTTTAATGGAGTGATAGAAGAGGAGGTGTATATAGAACAGCCCGAAGGCTTCCAAACTCATGTTTGCAGGTTAAAGAAAGCCCTGTACGGGCTCAAGCAGGCACCCAGAGCATGGTATGGTCGGATTGATAGTTACTTGCAGCAGTTGGGATTTGTCAAGAGTGATGTTGATCCCAATCTCTACTATTTGTTGGTAGAGAATGAGCCACTTATTCTGGTACTATATGTGGATGACCTGTTCCTAACTGGGTCATCTAGGCTCATCCAAGACTACAAGAAGAATCTTGAAGTAGAATTCGACACGAAGGACTTGGGATTGATGCATTATTTGTTGGTGTTAGATGTTCAGCAGAAGAATGGGGAGATCTTCCTTGGACAAGGAAGGTACTCTATAGAAATTCTGAAGAGATTCAGAATGCAAGATTGCCGACCCATGTCTACACCCATGATCACCAATTGGAAGAAAATAGATGCATCAGAGGACAAAGAAGTAGATCCCACCTTGTACAGGGAGCTCATTGGGTTGCTTATGTATCTGGTCAACACTAGGTTAGACATTTGTTTTGTTGTCAACACTCTTAGTCAGTTCATGGTGGAGCCAAAAAGGGTGCATTGGGCAATGGCAACACACATTCTTAGGTATGTATGTGGAACAGTCGGATATGGGTTGAAGTACTCTAGAGGGGAGGATGTTAGTTTGAATGGGTTCACTGATGTAGATTGGGCAGGTAATTCAGTAGACCGAAAAAGTACCTCAGGGTACTGCTTTAGTGTTGGATCAAGGATGATATCTTGGTGCAGCAGGAAGCAGAAATCGGTAGCATTGAGTTCAACAGAAGCAAAATATATGGCAGCCAGCGCAGCTACGTGCAAAGCAATATGGCTCAGAAAATTGCTTGTGAGCTTATTCAGAAAAAGGATGGAAGTGACCAAGGTTTACTGCGATAACCAAAGTTGTATCAAACTCTTTGAGAATCCAGTATTTCATGATCGGTCAAAACATATAGATATCAGTTGTCACTTTATGAGAGACTGTGTTCAGCGTGGGCAGTACAGCTACAGTATGTTCCCACAGGAAAGCAGGTGGCCAATATACTCACAAAGGTTCTCGGAAGAGCTAAGTTCACTCAATTCAAAGAGCAGATGGGTATTGTTGAAAATTTGTTTCAGTAGCGGCAGCAGCAGTTTGCAGTGCAGGGATAGTTGGCAGTGGCAGTTCCAGCAGCAACATAGATGCAAGAATTGAGAGGGAGTTGTAGTACAGATGGAGCATTGGCAGTGGCAGTGTCAAAGGCAACAGTACAGTTGCTGCAGCAACGTAGTAGTTGGTGGACAACATGTCAAACATCAGCAGTGCAGAGGATGATGTTTCAGAGTCAGAGCAGTATGCAGCAACAATGTACTGCTGGAGCACATTCCTAGCTAAGAGGAAGTGTTGATTTGGGGTAGCATCGGATGTGCTCTAGGCCTCAAATGTTGCAAGGAGGCTTGGGCACATGTATTCCAAAGAACCCAGAAACCGTTTTGGTAAATTCCACCCAGAGACAATTTTATTAAAATAATTAATATTTTGAATGGGGTTCCAAAGTCTAAACTTAGGAAAATTAAAATATTAATGGGTATTAATCTAATTGTGGGTGAATTTTCTAGATAAAGACGGAGATCAAGTCAAAACGATCTAAGCCTTTGATTAGGAGTTAATCTAGGTCATTGGTTATCCAACAGGAAGATATAAGAAGGGGCTTGAGGGTCATTTGGAAAACACACTAGGCAAATACTCGGTTGCAAGAGAAAATCGATTCAGAGGGAGATTTGCAGATGGAGGAGAGACAGAGAGGGTTCAGCATCAGTCAGGGAGATAGGGACGAAGACGCAGAGTAGTAAAAGGACAGCACTGAGCAGATTGACACTGGAAGAGGCAGCACTAGCTTGGGTGATGTTGGCACTGCGCAGACCAGTCCAGGAGCTAGAGAAAGTGACATTGGGCAAGCCAGAGAGACGCTAAGGGTTGAGGAACTTCCCTCTCGGGTCAGATACTTGTTCAAGAACATCTGTAACTTTTTTCTCAGAAAGCGTTGTTCTATACTGCTAGGTGTAATTTGTACATGAAGATTTTGCTGAAGAATAATAAAACCCTCATGTGCTGCACCGGTTTTCCCACATTGGTTTTTTCTAGGGACAATTGTCCAAAAATAATTGTGTCATTGTGATTGTATTTGTGCCAGTATTTTACTCACATTTACTTTCTGCAATGTTTTAATTAGAATATATTTCAATATTTGTCGTAAGAATACTGTAGATAACTTATTTCTAAGGTAATAAGTAGAAGAACTAATATTAATCACTGTAGTAGGTTTTCTATTTAGAAATTTTCACAAGAGCAGGTTGGAGAAACAGAGATGGAGGAGCCTTAGCCAGGATCACAGATTGAGTCTCAGTCAGGTGGCAAGAGGCTCGCATAGCAGGATCCACAACAAGATGCAAAGCAGGATGATGAGGAGAAGAGATCAAGACAAGAGAAAATAGCTACTCAGAGACTCCTAGCATAAGGAGGATGAAAGTCAAGTGGGTCGAGAAGTTGATTCAAGAGGCCCAAGAGCAAGTTGAAGCTCCTAACACCATGTTCAGGCAAAGGAAACAACCACAGAGGTACACAAGATATATGGCACTAATGACAAGGATGGTGGACACTGAGCCTTCTAGTTATAAGGAGGCAACTTGGCAACAGGTTTGGCAGGGTTTCATTCCTCCATCACAAAGATTGATGTTTGGGAGAATGTGCCACGACCTAAGGGCAAATCATTAGTAGGCTCACATTAGGTGTACACGGCGAAACGTGTGGACCAAATGGGAGTGTGGAGAAGTACACGATCAAGTTTGTGGCCAAGGGCTTCCCATAGATTGAGGGCATATACTACGATGAGACCTTTCCCCTAGTAGAATGGTATTCATCCATTAGGACTATTCTGGCACTTGCAGCATAGATGGGATGGAAGATCCACCAGATGGACATGGCGACAACATTCCTCAACAGAGTGGTTGAGGAGGAGATTTATATGGAGCAGTCAGAGGGGTTGACGAGGAGATTTATATGGAGCAGCCAGAGGGGTTTGAGCAGTTCAGTAAAGACACGTACGTGCGGACTAAAGAGAGCTCTTTATGGCCTCAAGCAGGCTCCAAGAGCATAAAGACAATCGTACTAACAACTACCTTCAAGGATTGGGCTTCACTAAGAGTGAGGCATATGCTGACTTGTACTGCATCATTGTTGGAGGACTTTCACTCATTCTAGTGTTCTCTGTTGACGACCTTATATTGACTGGAGCAGACAACTTGATCCAAGATTGCAAGGAAGAACTTGCAAGGTGTAAAGTTTTGTAGATGTTCTATGCTAAGAGCAATTTCACTTTTCTCACAGCAATCATACAAGTAGTTAAGCAAAATGCAGATAGAACATATAAGCAGATCTTACAGAAGACAAATCAGAAACAGGAAAAAATGTGTGTGTTCGTTTCGGCGGTCAACAGGATGCTTCAACCAGCAAAGTCTCCTTTGGTCAGCCAGCCCAGCATGTGTCACAACAACCCTCCAACCAGTAGATGAGTCAACCCAAGTCAATTCTACAAAAGTCAACGCTGTCCTGAAAAGTCAACGCAGGGGCAGCAAGCTAAAAGTCAACGCAGCAGCAAAACGGTCAACCCTTTGACCTCGATTTTTGTGCCAGGTAGTACGGCCTTCAAAAATCGAACCTCCCACAAGTTTTCAGCTTGATTGGACCAAGCGTTGACCAAAGTCAACGCTGGTCAAACTTCTGCGAAACCCTAGCAGCAGAAAA
>APFE030236086.1:26359-88859 GCA_000404065.3 Pinus taeda
AATGACTGGGGAAAATTGGGAAGAAAACTTGAAGAAACTTTATTGGTAGCAAGTCGCTCTTGAACATGACACTTTCCTTCCGCATCCATGCCAGGTTGGGTTGTTTTGTTCACCAGTCATCACCATTGGTCCATCACACCATCCATCTTTGGGGTTAACGCTACGAATCCATCATCAGTGTCGCCAATATGTTCAAGAGAAGTCATTCAGACAAATCACCTGTGTCTCACCCACTGCAATACATTCATGCTTCATTCCTTCATGACCGCTACCCTGAACCCTGTATCGTCAGTTTGTTTTCACCTCCAAAATCATTTGCTTCATTCTGTGTCGTTGATGTGGGATTCATTAAGGCCCTCCTGTGACAGGTCGCTTCTTGTCGACATCAACTCATTATCCAAGAAGTTGACTTAGGAACAACCCTTTCAGTACTTTGAAGCTTGCATGCCTCAATGGCAAGTTTCTCACTTTCGGCGACAGGTTTACATCAATGGCCTTCGACCAAGAGATTTTTCATGGTGTTCGATGCCAATTCCTTTTTCACACACGTAAATTGTACTGTAGTACCTTGAGGGTCATTGTCATTATTGGTGATTCCTCTCACGCCTGTTAACAGCTTACATCATTGGTTGGTAATCAGGTGATGTCTTTCCATGTTCGACTCCAGAACATTTTTCACATGGATCGACTTGTACTCCGAGTGAAGGTTGGATGAGTTTTGAAGACCACGGATCTAGTTTCATCCATCCATGCTATGATTTATTCAGGAATATAAAGACATCAAGTGTACATCATTGCCGAACAGATGATCATCCTAATCAAAGGATGATGTGTCCATATCATCAGTCTATCACACAGATGGTTGTCTATCCTATGTACATGAAAATGAATTTATGAAGCTGAGCATGGGAATGTCCGCCTCAGCTATATCATGAAAAAATGTTGTCAAAATATTGTATTGTATTGTATCTTATTACAGGTCACCTCCCAACTCGGAAAAACTTCATATCCTCATAGTAAAGCATTTCACCCGACATCAGAAAGATTAACGACCTCATGCTTTAGGGGACAACTGTTATAGACATTTTTGGGCACTTCAACCCCAATCATAAATGTCCATAAACTGAGGGCTCCTAAGTCCCTAAAAGTGTTGCTTCCACTACCTAAAGGGGAACAAGGTCAAACTTGATTACATCATCTCCCCCAAAAGAAGTTCTCCCCACTTGGGAAACTGCTCATAAGGGTCAAAACTGGACCATACTGAAGCCAATGCAGAGGGTGCGATGCATATCACCTTCCCAATGTACAAGGTGTGATGCATACTAATTTTCTCCTCTGTAGGGTGCGATGGTCGGGAATGGACAAATGGCAGGGACAAAAATGCGAGGTGGAAGATCCTAGAATCTTCCAGAAGCTTCCCCTCTGACACTTGCCTCTCTACTTTCGACCAGGGATGAGTAAGATACCATCATTCTCCAAGTGGAAGCAAGAACTATCAGAGAGAAAACACTAATAAAGATCCTAGAAGAAGACTCACCTCTCTGTAATCATCTATATATGGATCCCTCATCACAGAGATCCAGAGGCTGGAATTTTGTATCTTATAGAGGTGTTGTTGGTATTCTGGTGTACATTCACAGTGTTGGATGATCTAGCTTTGCTTGAGGTGAAGAAGGGCTTCTTAGCTGGAGGATGATGCTGGGTCAGAGCACATGGTTGTAATCCTCTTGCTACTTTTCATCTGAATAAAGCTATTCTTGTTTCCTTCCATATTCTTGTGTACTTGTTTATGCATGTATATGGTTAATACACATCTGATCCTGTATTATTTATGAATTTAGATCTTTGTTTCTTGGATAGTAGTATGTTGTTGTGATTCCACAGGTTCTTTTGAAGCTGGGTAGACAAAGAAGAAGCGGCGAAGCTCTATCAAAAAGGAGAGGAAATCAAACGCAAGACTCAGTTTGGTCTTCTTGGTTCTCCTCTTGTCTATTTTCATAAAAGGAAACAACAGTAGACTTTGATTGTTTGTTTCTAAGATAGCCACCCATCTTAGTGGGAATAGCAACATCTGAGTGGACACTATTCCCGGATAACAGATGAGGGTGTTACAAAATTCTTTCTCTCCTGTAACTTTTTCAAATGCATCATAACATATCCCTAACCCATCAACATCCATCCTTCTTGGACTAGTAATTGTTTCTATGTAGATGCTTGGTATAAATACATCTTATGATCGGGTAGGAGTAAAATTTTTTATTCATGTCAAAATCAT
This sequence comes from Pinus taeda, assembly GCA_000404065.3. NCBI lineage: Eukaryota > Viridiplantae > Streptophyta > Pinopsida > Pinales > Pinaceae > Pinus > Pinus taeda. The sequence continues at coordinate 28,635 of APFE030236086.1, forward strand.
GTTCTAAGGAAGAATAGGCTTCCCATAATTGCCCTTTTTCAAGCCCACCTTCACATCCCCTCCCCTCCTGAGACTAAACCCATGGGGGAATATTCTCTTCATCCCAACCCCGTAGCTTTAAACCTAAGTCATAACCCCACCCCTCTTCCTCCCCTCTCCCCTGTGTCCTAAATTGAGCCCTCCTTTATCCCTCTAATCTTGTCATGCACTCCCTTATTCCTTCTTATAAGGACATTTTAAAGATGAATCCCTTGCCTATTTTCTCTAGAACTTCCCCTCTTGATCTACCTCTAAAGCAACCTCTCTCTCCTTTCATAACATAACTATAAGGAAAAAGAAACACAAAAAAAAACATTGGAGAGAGAAATACCTGCTTAGGAAGCCATCCAAGGAGGACTAAGTGAAATTCCACTTTCTGATATGGAGAATGATTTTAGGGTCCTTAGAGCACAGAAGCCCTCTTTGACCTCTTCCTAATGATCAATATGTCTCTCCACATAAGGGGGATTGGGGAAACCTATAAATTAATCTCCCTTAAGAGGTTGATTGATATACATTGATCCTCAATTATATTGCTCCAAGAGACCATGGTCCTGGTGGAAAAGGCTAGGAATTCTTTCCAACATCTTTGTCCTAGTTGGTTTTCCTATTCAATCGAATATGTTGGTGTGAAGGGAGGTCTTCTCTCCCTTTGGAATCTCAGAACCGCATCCTTTCAAGCTTCCTCCTCTTTTGTTGGAATTATTCTTAAAGGTGCCATAAAATAATTTCCCCACCTTCCCAAACAAGTTAACTGTTATGGGTCCCACAGAGAGAGGCGTGATTTTTCAGACAAATTCCAGGCTATAAAACTTTTGTTAGATCCCTCTCCCCTATTGGCTAGAGACTTAAATTTCACTATGTCTCCTAGTGAATATTTGGGGTCTTGTGCCTACTCAGACCACATGGCCTCATATTCTTTGAAGATGCATTGAATTAATGACCTCCATGACATATCTCCCTTCCCCCTAGCCCCTACTTGGAGGAAAGGTAGGACAAGGGAGAGGGGTATAATAAAGTGTCTTGATAGATTCTTCATGGTTGGTTAGATGTCAAAAAAAATTGGAAGATTCAGATCATGGATATCTCAAGATAAAATCCCAAGCCACCTTCCAATCCTTGTTAAGTTGGACTTTAAGGAAAACAGAGAAAAAAATAGTCCCTTTCAAATTTAATCATTTGTGGCTAAAAGTGGACTCTTTCATATCTATGGTTTCTGATTTTTGGCAAAATAGTTCAATTTTAAAATGTTCATCAACTGTGGACACCCTAGTTAGGAAGCTTTCATATCTCAAGAAGGTAGTTGTGGATTGGGAAAATATGTTGGAAAACTTTGAGCACTATTAAGGAGGGGGTGGGTGAATCAATAGTGTGATCTATATATGATTTTTTCCTTTTATTACTTCTCTTTTACTGAATCACACATAACTTATCAGCTACTCATTAAACATGTGCATCTTATAACATAACTGAAACCATAAGTAGCAATATAAACAATAAAAATACACACAATCACATCAATCACACATGAGACACAAGATTTCTGGTGGAAACCCTTCCGAGAGAAAAACCACCCTTACTGGTGCTACTCTTCTATGAATTTCAGGCGGAAGACTATGTTCTCTACAGATCTACGAACTACCATCTGCTAAAGGCCACCATGATCAACAATCCTCACCTAGTTACTCCTAAACTATCAATCGACTCTTACATAATCTGATCTACTGGTCACCACCATGACCAATGAGCCTCGCCCAGTTTTTGCCACACTATCCTATCACCATTGGATGAGAAACTTGTTCCTTTAGTTGAAGCTTCGGTTATCCCTGCTCCTCTCTCATGAAGTCATTGCTCCTCTACCACTATGCTAACCTCCTTTTGTATATTTTAAAATTGTATCGCAAGACATTATGCTCAACAATAAATCACCTCTGCATACATGCTCTCACTAGTAAGATCTCATCATCAAATCAAAATAAAAATAATGCACAAAACATGTGCTCTCCAACAGCAAAATTGTGGTTGCACAAATATTAATACAATCTTATCCTCACAACAATAATATGTTACATAATACAAATAACATCATAATACACATGGTTATGTGCTACATGCATCAACAACTCCTAGAAAACAAGTGTGAGAGGATCACCAACATATACTCCAACGGCATACAAAACTCTCCAACTCAAACTCTACACTAGCAACTCCAATTTCGATATATACTGAATCATGCTTCAGTTATGCTCACTATTCATTCAATAACAATCAGACTAAAGCATCTAGTCTCTACTCAAGATCGGAAGCATAATCTCACTATTCTGCCTTCACTCGACATATGCACTCAACATCTAACTACATCAACAACCACAAAGCTCACAATGCAAGAATATTAAAAATGTAGGGATAAATTGAGCTTGGGGCTAGGATCAAAGGTTCACAAATTGGATCAAATAAATCCACTAAGGTCACTACTAGTGCAATAAATTCATTCACATCATGAGAGGACCTTTTCAAACCATTTTCAACCTTTTTCACTTTTTCTCGGAGCCTCTTGGAATTTCCAATATAATTTTCTTCTGAATAACACAAGGAATGTGGAGGAAATTTCGTGAAATCCCATACTCTCTCTATTGACACTATATGAACTTTATTGGTGCTATAAATACTCCCTTGAGTTGGCCTCCATGGGACTGGAGCATTCCAACCACTCCCATAGGCCTCTATGCATGCAAATGGGGCTTAGACTCAGTAAAAATATCAATTCTTTAGTCCAGAACCTCTGTCACCTATTGGATCATATTCCCATGCATAAGTGATAGCCTCCAAACCTATTACATGGCCTCTAACACATCTTAAAGTAGATCAAACATGCCTCCCAATAGTCACTGCTAAGTTTACCTAAAAGTACCAACAAACAAGGTTGGAAAGTATGTCAACAAGTCCTCCACTCTCCATCAAACCTATGAACAAGTTGTAACACATCTAAAGCACCTCTACAACCTCTATAGGACCATCATCAAGCCATCACATCACTAAAACAAGTCTCCTCATAGGCATAGACATGAATACCTAATGAAGACCCAGTTGACAACTTAACTAATGTGCCATGAACCATCTCTATCACATGTAGATCTAATCATCACCTCTAGCAACCTCCTTGATCTGGATTTAAACAAGAATCCAATAAAATACAACGATAACCATAAAGACATATATGCAGTGGAAATAATACTTCATTTCATTAATGTAAAATACTGAGATATGCTTACAAACAGAAATGGAAATAAACCAGCTAGGGCGATGGTAGCTTATCTCTGAGAAGAGATGTGGCAGCTACATGCCTCTGAACTGTGTTACAATGAGGCTCAAAGGCCTATTTATTATTGAGAAACAATGGAAAACCCTTAACATCCCAAAACCTAACCCTAGAAGATGAAATGCCAAATTGTGGACCCTGTTTGGGTAAACTGGTACATCAATTTCCCGAGGTCATAACTTTGGCATACGATTTCGATTTGACAAATAAAATAGCTCGTTAGAAAGATCTATCCAAGCGTTACAACTTTGGGAAGAGCAACATTGGTCCATGGACCCATTTTTCTCCCATATTTCCCAAAAAACATCTTTTAGGGCCTCAAAACGGCTCTGAAAGTTCAGGACCCGAAAAACTGCTAAAAATAGTAAATTGTGCTGCAATTAAGGAAACTGAAAAATAGAAAGATACAGTTGTGGGGGTCCAAATGGGATAGGTGGGTGGCCACCAACATCCACCTGGATCACTCCTCAACGTGTAGTAGCATCAAAAACCATCATGACATGTCTATAAATGCACATTCCAACTATCCAATACCATCATGCTACCATCAAACTCCATCAATGCCAATACATACTGACACACATCATGGTCCATCAATCTACATCATCATGAGGTGTACATAAGTGCATGACCTCAAGAGTTGACATCAATGCCAACACAACCATCTCACTATCAATACATCATGCCAACCAATAGGACCGCCAATTCAACATCCATCACACATGCATATGACAAGTATGACCTTGACCATGACCTTGTTGACATCAATGCCAATCACAAAAATGCTAACAAACTCCCCCTTTGGAATTGATGTCAACCTCATCAACATGTGAGATTTATCTCCATACACTTTCCAAAAACTAAAGCTACACTCTATCCATCCAAAACTCTTCAATTATCTCCCCCTTTGACATTAATGGCAAAGGGTCAACTCCATAAGAATATGAAATAAGAATTTAAGCACAAGAAACTAGAGTAATACATCTCTACATGGCTGAAATATAAAACATATCAAAAGTCATCCACTCCTCCAATCATCATCCTCTATCACTCCACATATCAAAAGCAGTAAGCAACAAATATATCCAAGCAGTATTAAGAGCAAAATACCAACCAACAACTACTAGTAGCAAGCAACAATATGCCAACATAAGGCAACCATAATCAACATATGCATGAAAAATCATAATAACAACTATGAGAAACATCAATTAAGCATCGACATGCATATGAGCATCAATACATAACTCCTCCATATAGAAACATCATATGAGGCAACCACACACACAATCCCCCCTATGGATACATAGCAACAATTACCATATCCTCTCATCACATGAGGCCAAGAACCCTAGTGTCATATCATAGTATCATGCATAGCATGAACACCTCCAAGCAGATCATAAAGCCAACAATGTATGGCTGAAGAAAATATGAAAAAATAATGTTCCCCCTCAACACATGCCATCTCTAAGTTGTAGAGATACCAATTGTTGGGCTGAGATGATCGCTTCCGCTGCAAACAATGCTTCCTTTGACAAATAGAAGCACCATATGGAATGGAATCCACATGACCATGACTCAAGTGACATATACATGATAAATACATGGTTGTAGCAGCGACATAAGATATCATACATAGTTATTGCATGACCTCAAGATTCATGACCATATGAACCAAATGATAGTACATCATAAGTACATGGCTCCATGAGCATTTTACATGAATATATCAATAAATGCATGGCTTCTATAATCATCTCCTATAAATCAATGACTCAAATACATGATACATCAAGATTATTACATCTCACTATCCCATACAAGTGGTTGCAATATGACTCCATATGACTCCTCCATAACAATCCTATCATCAAGATGACTCAACATACTATTGACTAGACTCAATACCAAAACATAATGATGAAACAATAGCGAATACATGGATTTAGTAAGCATCATACAAAATCTCATACATGGCTGGTCCATGTCACATGTCATCATAATATATCTTGGAGTCATGATCTCAATCTATGCATGGATGCACATCTTTTCAACCAGTTGTTAGTGGAAACCAATAACATATACATGGATGAAAAATGTGATCATTTTCACTCATGAATAGATATGTAAATATGCCACAAAATATTGAGTGAAAATAATGAAGAAAATGTTGAATATCACATGTAAATCTATACCATGCATAGCTCCCCCTGATCTCATTATACCTACAGTAAGACAGGTTGATCCTATGGACCTGAAGTTGCATGAATGTCAAAATGAACTGATCAACACTGCTGAAAACTCCAACATATGCTCCCCCTGGGGTTGTGCACCTCTCGTTATTTGTAGTCAAATATCAATTATTCATGAATAATCATGGATTGTAGCAGGGAATTTTATTCACTAGATGAAGAGTTGTTGCTCCTTCAGTCTCCACACAGTTTTGGGCTACTTCTTCTCCTCTTTGATCAACTTGTTCATCTCTTACTTCGCTTGCTTCACTACTCTTGAGCTAGATCCTCTTTGTTGTTTCTACTTTTGATGGTTTTGCCTTGAATAATGGGGCAACAAATAATCTCTTGCCATATGGCCAAATCTATGGCATATATAACACTCCACATGGCCAAGAGGATCAACTCTTCTTATGTTCATGCCATATCTAAACCGTGACTGAAATGTGTTTCTCTTCCATTGGTTAGATATGCAATCAGATTCCTTATGACCAAACAAGTGACATGAGTAGAAATAACCATAGAAATCACAAGTATGCATGTTGTCCATTTTTATTGGCTGCTAGAATTGCTGGAATCTCTGCTAATATGGTTTATACGTTCTGCTCCAACTATTTGTTGCAACACGCCCAAACTTGTGACAACTTTAGCATTGTATCTCATGCATAAAAGGAATAAAAGGAATTTGCTTCCTTTGAAATCTTACATATTTGTCACAATTATCTCTAGGAGAAAAAGATCTTCTCAATGTAGGTGCTCCTTGAGATTTTCTTCTTTGTTGTTGGTTTTGTTGTTTGATTGGTTATTGGTTTTGCTTACTTTTTTGTTGTTGGTTTCGGCTACTAGATTTGTTTCTTGGTTCCTTGGATCTCACTTTTACCAGTTGGTATTGTTTGTTACAGGTTTCTTGGGTTCTTCTTTGATATTTTTACCTGCATGCAAACTAGATTCACCCTTTTGAAATCCAAGACCAGATTTATCCAATGGTGATCTTTGGATCTAAGAAAATTATCTACGACAGCAATACTCTTCTCCATATTTTGTCTCTTTCTCAAGGAAACAACTTATGATTCTAATTTATCAACCTATTCTACCTTCACTTGATATTGTTTCCTCATACCTTCCTCAAATTTTTCAAATTCTTCCAATTTAACTTTTAAGCTCACTATCTCTTCCTTGAGCTTGGCCTCCTTACCATCACAAATCTGCAACAATCTTTCTTGATCCTTGCATGAAGCTATTAGTTTAAAAATATCATCTCTAGGACCACTAATAGCATTCTCATCTTCACTATGTGCTTCAGCATGATCAAAATTTGAATCATCAAAATTATAACTCAACAAAAAATCATTAATATTTATACCTTTGGTTTGAATATTTTCTGATTACTTCTCGTCATCTACTAAATCATGTGCACTGGAAGAATGAGATTCTTGTGCTTGAGATTCTTGTTTTTGGAGGCTCTTTTTTCTTCTTCTTCTTGCTCTTCTTCTCATTTTCAATATTTCTATTGGTACCATCACCAAATCTGGTTTCTAGCTTATCCCACGTCTCTATTCCATGTTTCAAACCTGCTAGTCTCTTCATATCATCATTATGAATATTACTGTAGATTATACATCATGCTTGTGCATCTTGCTGCAAAACTTTACCTGCAATTGGATCCTTACCACAACCTTCACAGACTACTTTCTAAATGAAAGATCCACAACATAATAATTGAGATTTTACATTTTTGTGCCATACCTTGTAATGTGCAGCAATGAGGACAACCATTTCAAAAAGGAAAAAAAATCAATTTCAGCTAACAAACCCCAGATCTACTCTCCAGCAATCAATCTACAATCAGGAGCCCTGCTCTAATACAAATTGTTCGAAACCTTTGAGCACTACTGACAGAGGGGGGGACGAATGAATCAGTAGTATGATCTATATACAATTTTTTTCCTTTTATTACTTCTCAATTACTGAATAACACATAAGTTAACAGATACTCATTAAACATGTGCATCTCATAACATAATTAAAACCATAAGCAACAATATAAACAATAAACATGCACATAATCACATCAATCACACATGATACACAAGATTTCTAGTGGAAACCCTTCCGGGAAAAAAACTGCCCTTGTTGGTGCTACTCTACTATGAATTTATACTATGTCAAGAAAGTGATCTTTTACATCGTGTGTTGACTCCCATAAACATGGAGACTCGACCTCATATACAAGATTCCAACCACCATTGACTAGCAGATTTGATATTACTGATCAGTTGGAAGACTTTGTTCTCTACAGATCTGTTGTAGCGGCTGCAACACTCTCCAAAATTTTTGCCTACACTTAAATTTTGGAGCCTACTGTGGATCCTATGATCGGTCGTTCCTTAGTCACTTAATGATAAGCTCATGATTTCAAGCTCCATTCCTAAATCATAAGATTCATTCACGCTTTTATCTTTATAGTATGTGTCATCTTTTGGCATGGGGATTATCACTTGTCATGCAAAGGGAAGTTGTTTTGCTTCAAGGGGAATTATTTGTGACAATGGGTTGTTCTCATCACATATATGTGCCTCACACTTATTTCACACACTCTTGCACAAGTATCGCCTTTATCCTCCCAAAGTCTATCATCGAAGACACACTTGTCGTAAGCTTCGACAAAGATTATTGCATAAAGCGAAGTATGTTTTTATATGTTCTAGATGGTCTATGTTGTATAACTAAGTGTTCAAGTGTGTGATCGTAGTCAATTTCTATCATTTTTCATAATCAGCTCCACTATTCCCACACTTAACCAATTTCTAGAGTTTCCCTAGAAACCTAGCCTCATCGAGCTTTCCTGAACTATGCACTTCACATCTACAACCCTCAAAATCTTTCCCTTATCTATTGGAACTGCACAACGCGCAGAAATCCTAGCCTCCCTTGGCATCTAAAACTATGCAGTGGCTTCCTCCAATGTCCTTCCCTCAGCCAAAACCAACTATCTCCAGACACTACGCAGTTTTGTCCCTTAGGCATCTCAGCTTCCCAGTTTTCCTTGCATTTTGAAACTGTGCAGGTGTGTCCTCCCAATGCCTTATCCCGCAGCAGTCACTGCCCGCTTAAACTACACAATTTTGTCTCTTAGTGGCCACCAAGAAGGATGACATGCTAAATGACTCTCACGGATCCGAGGAGGAAAGTTAAGAAAACCAAGGAACCCAGGGTATGATAAAAGATCAAGACCGCGTGAAGACTCCTTCTGATGCATATCCCTTTGGAGGGTAGGTGTGGAAAATAAAGCACATATTTTTGTAATAAACCTCTTAGTGTAGCATGAAGGACCAGTTATCATTGTCATATCATTATGTCTTCAATGAAATGCATGGTTTCAAGCACGGAAATTCATTCCATATGTTTCCTCTAAGTGTCTTGCTCCCTTTCCCTTGTTGGATCAATTATCTTCTTTGGAATGTTTGGTTACCATTTCATGTTTGCAAACTTTTATGGTGACCTCGAAGGTTGGTTTTGGTGTATACAAGTTGTCTTAGCCATGTAAACACCTGTCACACTTATACAAAAAAATTAAACATTGTCGCACAAGTGTCTTCACAGTTATCCTAAAGTCTATCTCAAGTATCACACTTTTTGCTCTTTGTTTTAGGACAGTCTCACAAAGTCTAATGCTTTGTCTTGTTTTTCTGGTGGTCTGTGTTGTTGTGGCATCAAAGTATGCTAAGTGTGTGATCACAATTTCAAGTTCCTCACAAGTTCACCTGCCTCCCACACTTAGCCATTTTTCCAAAAATCCTCCCGACCGGGAAACTCACTTTCATCGGACCCCAACTAAACGGTGCACTGTGTAGTCTCAACCCTCAGTGATGAAACATTGTTGCCTGGAACTTCACAACGTGCATTCACTATCCCCTAGGATAGTTGAACTGCACAATTCTAGAGCTAAAAAGATTGCCTTCATCCCAGAATTACACAGTAGCTTCTCCTAGCCTGACCTGAACTACACATTCCGCAAGATCAGTCATCAAGCTTCATCCCTTGCTTGCTGGAACCCAACAATGTGTAGAGAACCTGACCTTTCTTTCCTCCCAAAACTGCATAGAATTTTCCCCCAATGTCCTCCCTCAATCGAGACTCACTGATCTCAAAAACTGTGCAGATCTATCGTTTAGGCCCCTCTATTGCCCAATCTCGCCTTACTTCTAAAAATTGCGTAGACCTACCTCCCAAGGTCCCATCTTGTTTTAGACACTGATGGTCTCAACTACACAATCTTGTCTCCCATTGGCCTCTGTGCAATTTTTCCCGACAGTGAAGACTGTGCTCACGAGTTCCTCAGCCAAGATTGAGTTGCTCTCTACGTAGTCTTAGTGACTAGTCTCCCTCCCTATCAATTGGAACTATGCAATGGGAAGTTATTGGGACCTCTTTCTAGCCTATCACCTATCTCTAGCTCAGTCCATGGATAACAGTGCATCATATTAGACTAGGGATTTTTTGGATTTGATTTCGTCCCATCATGAGTGAATTGCACGAACAGGTACATTGTTATATCATGGCGAGATTATGAAGGAGGAGAGGACATGCTAGAAGACTCACTTACAAATAGAAAGACAGAAGATTATCAAGTACAAGAAAAGGGAACATATGCATGCAACTATCTCCCAATGCCAAAGATCATTTAACACCCTGCATCATCAAGGTATGCAAAGGAGAAGAGAAAGCGCATCTAGGAACACATCTATCACTCAACAGCAATAACGGCTTGACATTGCCACCTCAGAAAGCTAGTCAATGTCAATAGTGTCATGTCAAGTCGTGTCATGAGTTTTCGAAGGCCACATCACTACTATGATCCATGTCCATTATAAATCGAATGTAATGTAAACTGGAAGTCCAATGCACACACATGCATATGAAGAGTCATGTCAGTTGAAAATTCATAGGAAGTAGAACAATCTGAGGGTAGTCGAAGAGTCACAAGGGTCAAGCATCACCCTTGGTTATATATACCCCCTCATTATATGAGCAAAATAATTTTCACTTTGGCTCCTCCCATAAAGCATAGAGAGTTTCAGTTAGTTCTTTGAGGAGTGAGGAGTGGCTCCAACATCCCATTGCTGGGGCTAGTGATGTATGAGGTAAATATGTGTCTTAGAACTTTTTCTTAATAGAGAAGCCTATTCAGGCCAACATGTTTCCATGCATGACTTGTGGATTTTTGTAAGAATATTATTTGAGCAATTGTAATTCATGTTTGTTTCACATGTACTAAGATAGTTGAACTATTTCGGTTGTTTTAGTGCTTACTTTATTGGGAATGTGTTGTAATGGTTATCACTATCGTCTCATCCTTGTGGAATACTCTGGAGGATACTCGAAAGACCTTTCTTGCCCATTGGTTATAATGATCATCACATCCATTGTGGACTATTTTGCTGGATGGTGGATGGAACTTTCCCTATACTTTGGTTTTAACGACTGTCGCATCCACTGTGGACTATTCCATTGGATGTTGGACAGGCCTTCCTGGTTTGTGTGTGTCTCTTCCTAGGTGGCACTATTACCTCTCACTTAGAGTCTCACTTTTCTCCTCGCTTTTGCAGTAAGAGAACCTTGACACAGTTGTGTTGCACACTCACCTTGATGTTCGAAGATACCATTGAATCACTCTCTTGTGCTGATAGTTAGAGCCAAGGAAGATCTTGAAGTATATGTAAACTAGGCCTTTATACTAGATGGGACTCCTACACCAAACTGTGTGAGGTCTATTTGGGACTTCATGTTGGGGAGATCCCCTTGGTTGATGGATTTCCAGCACCATCAACAAAATGGGGCTAGAAGGAGGGCCAAATGGCAAGCTAAGCCCATTGCATCTGGTTTGAATCTCTTATCCAAAATGGCTCATACACAAACCATACTCCCGAGGTGTTTCTCCAATTTTTCCTTTTATCAATTTTCACTACCCCCTGCCACCTCCCAATGAGCTTCTCAATCACTTTTCCAGTTAAATCTTGATGGTGAGAAGGAAATGCCCATAACCAAGAACAATTCTGATTTTCTCCAATTTTGCGAACCTTACAGAATCAATAATAAAGAGTTTTACTGCATCCTTTTCTTCCTCGCCCTTGAAGGTCATGCCAATCAGTGGTGCCATACCTTGCCCCCTGCTTCTGTCCAGTCCCTTCATCATTCCCTTAGGGAGATCCATCAAGCCTTCGATATGTATAACTACCAAGATGTTTGTGGAAGAATCAATCTCTTAAGAATGGATCCTAACGAATTAGATGAGAATTTTTCTGATTGATTCCTTCACCTTTGCTGCGAAATTCCAGAGAAATATTTGAACTAGGATTTCTTGAAACAAGGCTTTGAGTGCTTGGTTGTTTCCTCTTCATATGGTGAACCTAAACCTCCCAATTTTTATGCTTCCCCAACTCTTGTGAATCATGAGGCACCTCAAATCATAGAGGAGGAGCCTACTACCCCTTTCATTCCTTGTCCTCCTCCTTTTCCAGTCCCAATATGGATGCCTCATTGTGGTCATCATGAAATTGGGAAATTTGTGAATCAAATCTCCAAGCCATCTTCTCATTCTTCTCCCGCTTCAATGAAGTAAATTCCATAATGGCTCACGAAGCCTATGATGAGGACTCACTCCATTCCATAAGAGGATGTCACCTTTCATAACTCAAGTCTCAAATCTGGTCTAAATCTCTAGCATCCTATATCATCTATAGGCCATGACTCCTTGTACCATGAGTCGCTTGATCAATTTGCTTCACCAGCTAGTTTTCACATTCTCTTGATTCTCAAGTTTTTGTCTCAAATTGCGATCAGGCACAAGGTAGTCACATTTCGTAGGTAAAGGAGAAGAAAGGTAAGGACAATATCAATTTTTCTGCTTTGTTTCGAAATTGTCTGTGCCAAAACAATGAGTTTCCATTATTGAACAATTCTCAATCTTCTAATATCGATGGAAAATATAGTACAATCAATTATTTCAATCAAACCCCAGCCTTGGGCAGTCATCATTCCAATTCTTCCATATGTCATGACAGATGCCTAAGCACATCAAGTGATCTTTTGATTCCTCATAAAGATTTTAATTTGAATCTAGAATCTGCTTCAATCAAAGAAGATGTTCATATTGAAACTTCCCCTTCACCTCGCTATCCTTTGTGTCCTATCATTTACAACGCATATGATTGCGACGAAGATACTCCATGTTCTTTTGTTTCATCATCCAATGAGTTATCTCCTTGATTGACAAAAGGCAGTGAGGTTGTCCATGATGAAACTGAAAACAATCAAAGCACAAAGAATTCTTCCCACCCCTCATCATCTCTTCTTTTGCATGAAGACAACTCTTCAAATCAACTTACTCATGAGATCTCACCAATGCATTTATCTTTGAATGTGATATCAGAAGAACCTCTTCAATTGAGTAATATGATTGTTGTTGAAGCTGAAAAATGCGGTGAAAATTGTGACAGAGTTGACTTCCATCTAGAGAGTAGTTTTGAAATTAGCAACAACAGCCACTCTCAAACCATGCATGATTTGGTTCAAGCTTCAAAATGTGATTCTACAATTCTAGAAAGTTTTGGGACCTGCTAGGGAGTCAAAGAAATTCAACTTCTGTTGATGATTATGTTAGGATCTCATGACTCTGGTAAGCCCCCCGAACTAAATTAGATATGGTTTCTCTTGCATAATCTGTCTATCTACATGGTTTCACTCAATGTGGATTTCCACTTGAAAAATGTTTGGTATTTTGGGTGTGATCTTTTGAATTTTCAAGATTGTACTTCTCACCAAATTCAAGAATATGTTACAATTAATTCATCTTCATGCAAATCCCTCACATCAAACTTGGGTTGGGAATCTCCATCTCTCATGAAGTAATGGAATTGTGGATTTGATCATCCCAAGGACTATATTTTCCTACAAGAATCATACTTATCGAACTTTCCCCTTAATGGTCAACTCCTCGGTCTTCTTGCGACTCTTGTATTGAAAATTTTCCCTCTTATTACACCAGAAATATCCAGGTGTGATAATGAATTCTAAACTTTTCACACAGATCAAGTTCTTCTCCATTCACCATGTCTCAACTGGTCTCATGCATTCATGTTGCTAGCATCCCTTTTAAACTTTTTTTATGACTATGATTCTTGTACAATTGATCACCAGTTGCAAAGAGGTGGTATGTCATATCTGGATCGCAAGAAAATTGGTTAGATTGTTCAGAGCATTCGCAAGATTATTCAAATTGATTTTTCTTTTTTCATCGTGAACTGGGAATCTGATCTTTCAATCAGCTCATTTGACCAGTTCTCTATTTTGGGTGACTATCATTCAACTTATCATTTTCCCATCAGCGTATCCAATGATAGTTGCTTCACACTCTTTGATCTTCATTTTCCAACATCTCTCTATTAAGATCTTTGTCAAGAAATTGAGGCACTTTAGCCTTTGTTGATGGTTATGGTAGGTCCTCACTATCTTGGCATGACTGTCGAGAATGATCAGATCTATTATTCCTTACAAGATGCCCATCGTGATCCCACTTCTTGAATCGAAAATTCATCTTTTCAAAGATCATGAGGTTTTAAAGAGGGCCATCATGAATTTGACGATCCAACCATTGAATGGTTGGAACAATATTACTTGGCAAGCTCTGTTGCAGACAACAAGTTTTAATCCGTCCTCGTGCTTGCCAAGGAGCTCGGTGTAGATGAAGACATATCCGCAAGAGGCTTCCGAGGTTTGTTAAAAAAATGGTATTCATCGAAAAGGTAGACATGTGGATTGGGTGAAAGTAGTGGTTGTGACACATATTTCTACCCATAGGCACGACCTTCCTTTTCCTGTGCAAGTTTTTCAAGTTTTTATATCTTATGTTGAACATCACTTCTTATCTATTTTAATTTTTCTGATATTTGTGGATGCAAGTCAGGAACAATCATGGTGGCTACACTAGAAATTTCATTTTACGTGACCTTGACCTTCTAGCTATTAGGTTAGGAGTAAGATTAGAGGTATCATTAATTCCCTTTCCTGCACTCATTCTGCACTCGTTTTTCGTAATTTGTCCTCATTTCCTTGTTCTGATTCTACATCATGTTTTCTTTAGTCATTTTTTTCCTCTTGATTTTAGTTTCCTAGTTTTGCGTCTTCTTTCTTTTTTCTTTTTTTTTTCTTCCTTGTTGAGTTTTCCTTTTGTTTCCATTATGCGAATAAGTGTTGAGACTAGACTTGTTTGGCTTCCAAGTGTGTATGTGGCTGAAATTCAAAGAGTCTTGTGAGGCTTCAACCTTTGGCCAATCCTATGTCTAGCTTCCTTGTAATTGGTTGTACCTTTTGGCCGATAATGTTCTGAAGGAAAATAGGATCTATTCGTAAGGAGAACTTTGGTCCAACCATGAACCTATGTCCAGTCTGGGAAGCTCAAGCCTATACTTATTTTTCTGCTTTGGTGTTTTCAAGCTTATCCAACTCATAGAAAATGAGAAGGGGAAAATCTAAATGAGAAAACCTAAATCAAAGTTCTTTATATGCTTCTTTGAAGGAACAACCTCTCCTACTCTCAATAATTCAAGATCCCTATTCTGCCCCAAAATAAATAAGTGTTGATGCATATTTCTATTTCAAAAATAAATGAGGGCGAAAGAAGATAAAGGATTCCTGCGTAGAGAGGTGGAGTAGGTAACTCCACCAGGGTACTGTCTAGGCTCGCTGGCAATGGAGAAATTCTTGTGTTCCTATGCGACTCCACCGAGGTACTATCCATGCCTACTGGTAGTGGAGCAACACCAGAGATGAAAAGCTATATTATGAAAATATTAAGATCGCGAGCTAAATTACACTTCCCAATTTGAAACATTGTGATTTGGCCAAATCATATGTTGTGTTAAACTGAGAAGGTACAAAAAGGAATCATGTTTTCACATGGGGTAAGTAGGGAAGCCAAAGTAATTTTCATGATGAATCAATACTCCCTAAAGGACCAAGGCCCTACAATAAAAATGAACGAAGACAGAGAATTTGGAATTCAACCAATGTGTCACCAAGTGTTGTAGTGGCTGCAAAACCCTCCAAAATTTTGGAATACACTAGAATTTTGGAGCCTACTGTGGATCCTATGATCATTCATTCCTTAGTCACTTATTGGTAAGCTCATGATTTCAAGATCCATTCCTAAATCTTAAGAGCCATTCACGCTTTTATCTTTATATAGTATGTGTCATCTTTGGGCATGGGGATTATTGCTTGTCATGCAAAGGGAAGTTGTTTTTCTTCAAGGGGAAATATTTGCGAGAATGGGTTATTCTCATCACATAGACGTGTCTCACATTTATTTCATGCATTATTTCACAAGTGTCGCCTTTATCCTCCCAAAGTTTATCATCGAAGCCACACTTATCTTAAGTTGCCACAAAGGTTGTTGCATAAAGTGAAGTATGTTTTTATATGTCATGGATGGTCCATATTGTATCACTAAGTGTTCAATTGTGTGATCATAGTCAATTTCTATCACTATTCACAATCGGTTCCATTGATTCCACATTTAACCAATTTTTGGAGTTCCCCTAGCAACCTAGCCTCATCCAGCTTTTCTGAATTGCGCACTTTGCATCTGCAACCCTCAAGCTTTTTCTCTTTCCTACTGGATTTGCGTAATGCACAAAAATCCCAACCTCCCTTGGCATCCAAAACCGTGCAGTGGTTTCCTCTAGTTTCCTTCCCTCAGCCGGAACCCATTGTCTCCAAAAAATGCGCAGTTTTGTCCCTTAGGCATCTCAACTGCCCAGTCCGCCTTACATCCTGGAACTACATAGATGTTTCCCCCTAGGGCCTTATCCCATAGTAGTGAGTGTCTACTTAAACTGAAAATTTTATTATCACAGTGGCCACCAAGAAGGATGACATGCTAAATGACTCTCAAGGAGCCAAGGAGGAAAGATAAGGAGACCAAGGAACCCAGGGTTTGGTAGAAGATTAGGACCACATGAAGACTCCATTTGATGCATAACCCTTTGGAGGGTAGGTATGGAAAAAAATCATATCTTTTTGAAATACACCTCTTAGTGTAGCATGAAGGATCACTTATCATTGTCATATCATTATGTCTTCAATGACATGCATGGTTGCAAGCACTGAAAGTCATTCCATGTGTTTCCTCTAAGTGTCTTTCTCCCTTTTGCTTGTTGGATCAATTGTCATGTTTGGCATGTTTGGTTTTCAAGTCATGTTTGTGAACCTTTTTGGTGACCTCGAAAGTTGGCGTTGGTGTATACAAGTTGTCCTAGTCATGTAAACACCTGTCTCACTTATACATAAAGCTTTAAGCACTGTCACACAAGTGTCATCACAGTCGTCCTAAAGTCTATCTCAAGTGTCACACTTGTCATTTTTTGTTTTAGGACAATCTCACAGAGGGTAATTCTTTGTCTTGTTGTTTTGGTGGTTTGTGTTGTCCTGTCATCAAAGTATGCTAAGTGTGTGATCACAATATCAAGTTCCTCACAAGTTCACCTACCTCCCACACTTAGCCATTTTTCTGAAAATCATCTCGACTGGGGAACTCACTTTCACCCAACCCCGACTAAACTAGGCACTGCATAGTGTCAACCCTCAGTGATGCAACCCTACTGCATGGAATTGCACAATTATAGCACTGAGGAGATTGCCTTCATCCCAGAATTGCACAGTAGCTTCTCCTAGCCTGACCTGAACTACACATTTCGTAAGATCAGTCATCAAGCTTCCTCCCTTGCCTACTAGAACCCTATAATGCACATAGAACCTGACCTACATTACCTCCCAAAACTATGAAAAAGTTTCTCCTAGTGTCCTCCCTCAACCGGAACTTGCTGATCTCAAAAACTGTGCACATCTGTCCTCCAGGCCCCCTTGTTGCCTAGTCATGCCTTACCTCTGAAAGCTGCACAAACCTGCCGCTCAGGGTCCCATCATACAACAACCATTGATGGTATCAACTATTTAATATTGTCTCCGAGAGGCCTCTATGCAATTTTTCCCAGCATTGAAGACTGTTCTTAGGAGTTCCTCGGCTAAGCCTATGCTATGCTTTGCACAGTCTCAATGACTAGACTCCCTCCCTCTCAACTGAATTTGTGCAATGTGCAGTTATTGGGCCCTCTTTCTAGCCTATCACCTATCCCCGAGCTCAGTCCATGGATAACAATGCATCATCTTAGACTAGGGAGTTTTTGGATTTGATGTCATCCCGTCATGAGTGAATTGCAAGAATAGGTACACTGTTAGATCATGGTGAGATGATGAAGAAGGAGTGGACATGCTAGAAGACTCACTTATAATTGGACAAATAAAGAATCTTATCAAGTACAAGAAAAGGGAACACATGCATGTAACTACCTCCAAATACCAAATATCATTTAAGACCCCGCGTCATCAAGCTATGCAAAGGATAAGAGAAAGTGCATCCAAGAACACACCTATTGGTCAACAGTAACAACTCTTGACATTGCCACCTACACAATCTAGTCCATGTCAGCAGCGTCATGTCAAGTCGTGTCATGAATTGTCAAAGGCCACATCACTACTATGAGCCATGTCCATTGTAAATCGAATGTAATGTAAAGTGGAAGTTCAATGGACACACATGAATATGAAGAGTCATGTCAATTGAAAATTCATAGGAAGTTGAAAAGTCATGAGGGTAGTCGAAGAGTCACAAGGGTCGAGCATCACCCCATCACCCTTGGTTATATATACCCCCTCATTTTTTGAGTAAAATACTTTTCACCTTGGATCCTCCCACAAAGCATAGAGAGTTTCAGTCAGTTCTTTGAGGAGTGAGGAGTGGCTCCAATGTCCCACTACTAGGGCTAGTGATGTATGATGTAAATATGTTTCTTGGCACTTTTGTTTAATACAGAAACCTTTTCAGGCCAACACATTTCCATGCATGACTTGTAGATGTTTGTAAGACTATTCTTTGATCATTTTTAATTCATGTTTGTTTCACATGTACTAAGATAGTTGACCTATTTCGGTTGTTTTAGTGCTTACCTTGTTGGGAATGTGTTGTATTGGTTATCACTATTGTCTCATCCTTGTGGACTACTCCGTGGTATACTAGATAGACCTTTCTCACTCATTGGTTATAATGTCCATCACATCCATTGTGGACTATTCCACTAGATGGTGGATGGATCTTTCCCTATACTTTGGTTTTAATGACTGCAGCATCCTCTGTGGACTATTTCGTTGGATACTGGATAGACCTTCCTAGTTTGCGTGTGTCTCTTCCTAGGCGGTACTATTACCTCTCACTTAGAGGCTCACTTTTTCTCCCCTTTTATAGTAAGGGAACTCTTCCACAGTTGCATTGCACACTCACCAAGCACACTTACCTTGTTGTTTAAAGATAACATTTCATCACTCTCTTGTGCTGACAGCTAGAGCCAAGGCATATCTCTAAGTATATGGCAACCAGGCCTTTATACCGAATGTGATTCTTACACCAAAACATGTGAGGTCTAGTTGGGACTTAATATTTGGTAGATCCTTTTGGTTGATGGATTTCCATCACCGTCAAAAGGATCTATGGGCTACCATTTGGTGAAGGTCACCACGATCAATGATCCTTTCCCAGATACTCATGAACTATCAATCAACTCTTACAAACTCCAATCTGTTGGTCACCACCATGACCAATGAGCTTTGCCCAGTTTCTAACAAACTATCCAACCACCATTGGATGAAAAACTTGTTCCTTTACTTAAGCTTTGTTGTCCCTGCTCCTCTACCACTATGCAGACCAACTTTCATCTATTTTCAAACTGGATCGCAAGACACTATTCTCAACAAGAAATCAGCTTTGCATACATGCTCTCAACAATAATATCTCATCATCAAATAAAAATAAAAATAATGCACAAAACATGTGCTCTCCAATAGAAAAATTACGACCACACAAATCTAAATACAATCATATCCTTATAACAATAATATGTTGCATGATACAAATAATATCATAAGACACATGGCTATGTGCTACATGCATTACCAGCTCCTGCAAAACAAGTGTGAGAGGATCACCAACATATACTCCAGCAATTTATGAAATTTGATCTATACTGAATCATGCCTCAGATATGCTCAGTATTCAGTCAATAACACTCATGGAGTGAAGGATCTAGGCTCTACTCAAGATATGAAGCATAATCTCATTATTCTTCCTTCACTCCACACATACACTCAACATCTAACTCCATTAACAACCACAAATCTCACAATGCAAGAATATAAAACATGTAGGGTGAAACTTATCTTTGGGCTAGGATAAAATGTGCACAAATTGGCCCAAATAAATCCGCTAAGGTCACTACTAGTGCACTAAATGCATTCACATCATAAGAGGAAATTTTCAAACCATTTTAGACCTTTTTCACCTTTTCTAGAAGCCTCTGGAAATTTCCAATCTAATTTGCTTCCAAACAGTGCGAGGAATGCAGAGGAAATCTCATGAATTCCCATGGTCACTCCCTTGATACTGTATGAACTTGATTGGGGCTACAACCACTCCCTTTAGTTGTCCTCCATGTGACTGGAGCATTCCAACCGCTCTCATAGGTCTCTGTGCATTCAACTGGGCTTAGGCTCAATAAATACACCAATTCCTTAGTTCAAAACCTATGCCACCTATTGGATCACCTTCCCTTGCATCTGTACTAGCCTCCAGACCTCTGATATTTCCTCTAACACATTTGCAAGTAGATCAAACATGCCTCCCAGGTATCACTTCCAAGTTGATTTAGAATTGCCAACAAACAAGGTTGGCTAGTATGCCAACAAGTCCTCCACTCTCCATGAGACCTCTGAACAAAATATAACACATATGAAGCACCTTTGCAACCTTTGTAGCACCATAATCAATTTATCACATCACTAAAACAAGTCTCCTTATAGGCATAGACATGAAGAGATAATGAAGACCTAGTTGACAACTCAACTAGTGTGTCATGAACCATCTTTATCACATGTAGATATGATCATCACCTATAGCAACCTCCTCAACCTATAGTAGCATCAACAACCATCATGACATGTCTATCAATGCACATGCCAACTCTCCAAGACCATCATTCTACCATCAAGATACATCAATGCCAACACATACCGACACACACCATGGTCCATCAATCTGCATCATCATGAAGTTGACATAAGTTCATGACCTCAAGAGTTGACATTAATGTCAACACAACCATATAACTATCAATACACCATGCCAACCAGTGGGACCACCAAGTCAACATCCATTAGATATGCACATGACAAGCATGACCAAGAACATGACCTTGTTGAAAACAATGCCAATCACAACAATTCCAACAAAAGAAAAATTGAGTTCAACTTTATAATGAGTTGCTTTCTATGTAGAAAGAATATGAATAAATCTCTCAAGAATTTACTAACACAAAATTCTCAATGGATTTATTACATAAGATGAGCTCCCTAGAAGCTAGAAAACTTTAAATTTTGAGATTGGAGGAGGAATCTTGGAGGCTCAAGAGAAAAGAGACATCGATGAATATGGGGGATATAAACACAATTTTTTTCATAATTATTCCACCCATAGAAGAAACATTAATTCCATTTGGGCTCTAGAGGTGGAGGATGGAAAATCTATTTCAAATATATCCAATTTAAAATCTACAATGGTAACCCATATTTCTTCCCTATTTAGATACCCAGGTCATAACAATATTGACCCTCAACTTCAGCTCATCCAAAGATATCTGGGATTCCTCAATTCATAGGATTCTGATAGGATAAGGAGCCTTGTCACTCCTAATGAAATCAAAGGGGTTTTAAATCACTTGTCAAAGGATAAAATTCTAGGCCCAGATGGTTGGACCATTGAACTCTTTATTTATTTTATTCTCCGATCTTATGGGTTATGGTCTCTGTAAAGCAGTAGAGGAATATAAAGAAAGGGTAAATTAACACCAACAATGAATGCAACTTTTATAGCCCTAATTCCAAAGAGCTCAAATGCTAAGACTTTTCTTGACTACAAGCCCATTTATCTATGTAACTTGGTGTACAAAATAATCTCAAAGGTGATTGTTAATAGAATAAAGCATAAATTAGCAGAGAAAATGATCCTTAATCAATTTGGTTTTCTAGTGGATAGACAAATCCATGATGCAATTTCCATTGCTCAAGAGGTTATCCACTCCATTAAGATAAAAAAATATGAAGGCCTTATTCCTCAATATGGATCTTAACAAGGCTTTTGATAAAGTGAATTGCACCTTCCGTATACTAGTCTCGCTGTAGATTGGACTTGATTTGAAGATTACTAACTGGATCATGGGATGTGTGACTTCTGAAAATTTCTTTTTTTTTTTTATCAATGGATCCCCCTCTTGTAATTTCCCCATTTCTAGAGGTCTTAGATATGGGTGTCCTCTCTCTCCCCTCTTATTCTTGTTGGTAATGGAAGTCCTGAGCCTCCTTCTACTTGAGGAAAAGCAGACATGAAGTATTAAAGGTATTAAAGTCTCTCTCAAATAGTATGTCGCCCATCTCCTTCTTATCGATGGTGTGTTGTTGTTTGGTTCTAGATTAGTTATGGAATGGAAGGCCTTCCATAGGGTGATAACCCTATTATGTCAGGTCTCTGGGATGTATATCAATGTTAAAAAATCCTGATTTCTTTAGAATGGTGTAAGTTTGGACTCCCTCTCTTCCATAAATTCGTTCTTGACCTTCCAAGTGGATGCTCTATAAAATGGCCTAAAATATTTAGTCTTCTTCCTCAAGCCAAATGGGTACCAAAAAGAATACTACTTGTGGCTTATCAGGAAAATTGAGAAGCATATTAGCCTGTGGTGCTATAACTGGCTCTCCCTAGGGGGTAGAATTATTTTGGTGAAATATATCCTGGAAAACATCTTGTCTATTGATTGTCCTAATCCAAGGTTCCCAAATCTATTCTTAATATCATAAGGCAAAGGATGTTCAACTTTCTATGCACAAGAAAAAAACAAGGAAGACCTACACTTGGCCAACTAGGAATCCTTGTCCAAGCCAAAGAAATTTGTGGGGTGAGGATTTAAGAACTTGATTTAGTAAGGCAATAGCTCTAAAAAATATGTGGAAAGGCCTATTTGGTAAAGGGATTTAGAGCCAAGTTATAAAGATGGAGTGCCTTAGAAAGAAGACTGTGGTGGATTGGCTAAGATCAGTAGCAATCAAGCCTACTAATAGTTACTACATTGTCTATAATTCCCTTATGGACCCCTTTCCTTTTCTATTCAATCGACTTGCATGGAAAGTTGGGGATGGTTCATAGGTAATTATTAGTAAGGATCATTTTACTAGTGGCACTTGTTGCTATAAATTATCCTAGAATCTGGCACACATCTTAATTCAAAAGGTCTTTTCTCCCTCAACAACGTTAAAACAATGGAGCCTTCCTCAAATGATTATGGGTTGAATGTGGTTGATTTGAGACTAGAGGGCAATTAGCTAATGAATGGAAATCCTTCACAAAGGAGCTTTATATCAATAGTATCAAGCTAAGTTCCCCAGAGGATCAACTCATTTAGAGTTGGAATACTTCTTCCAAAAGGGTGAGTGAAAAACTTGTATATGAATCCATAGCCTTTTCAAATTAGAGGAAAATTCAGCCTAAAAGTGGTCTCCTAGGGAAAAATAATTAAATAATAGTAAAAATAATAAAATAAGAGTTGTGAATTTTGGAGGGAAAAGAAGAGAACTATTTTTTTAATTGTATTTTTGGTTTATCTCCTTATAAGTTTACTTTTGAGAAGACCCATTATGCATACTTTTGAGAAGACCCACATTGATAAAAATTGAAGATACATTAAAAAAACATGTTGAACAATTTTTCTTAATGTTTCTTCACTTTTTATCAGTATGGGTCTTCTTAGAAGTATGCATAGTGGATACTCGTTGGATGTGGAATTTAATTTCGCATCCAACAAGTGTCTACACTTAAATTTGAATAAACCTATAAAGAGATATGTGAAAAATACAATTAAAAAAGTAGTTTTCTTCTTTTCCCTCCAAAAATATTTACATGTATCTCTCGTGAAAGTTAGAAGATTTTGATTGGTTTACATATTAAGACATGAAAATTTCATGGGCACTTTTAGATTGAAATTTCCTCTAAGAGGCTTCTATTGATTAGGGTTCTTGTTGGTGGACTAACTCTATCTGGAGTTGGAACATCCCTAACAAGTTGAAGTGTTTATTTTAGTTTCTTTTGTTTGCTACAATTTTCTTGGGTTCTTCTTGGATATTTTTACTTGCATGCAAACTAGATTCACCATTTTGAAATCCAATACTAGATTTATCCAATGGTGATCTTTGGATCTCAAGCAAATTATCCAAGGCAACAATACTCTTCTCCATCTTTCATTGCTTTCTCAATGAAACAACTTATGCTTCTAATTTCTCAACCTCTTCTACCTTCAATTTATATTGTTTCCTCATACCTTCCTTAACTTTTTTATATTTTTCCAATTTAACTTTTAAGCTCACTATATCTTCCTTAAGCTTGGCCTCCTTACCATCACAGATCTGTAACATTTTTTCTTGATCCTTGCATGTACCTATTAGTTTAGAAATCTCAGCTCTAAGACCGTTAATAACATTCTCATCTTCACAATGTGCTTCAACATGATCAAAATCTGAATCATCAAAATTATAAATCAACAAAAAAAATTAATATTTATACCTTTGGCTTGAAGATTTGTTGATTCCTTCTCATCGCTTGCTGAATTATGTGCACTGGAAGAATGAGATTCTGGTGGCTGAGATTCTTATTTTTCGAGGCTCTTTTTTTTCTTCTTCTTGTTCTTCTTCTTATTTCTCTTCTTCTCATTTTCAATATTGTTGGTAGCATCACCAAATATGGTTTCTAGCATGTCCCACATCTCTTTGGCATGTTTCAAACCCACCAATCTATTCATATCATCATTATGAATATTCTTGTAGATTATGCATCATGCTTGTGCATCTTGTTGCAAAACATTATCTGCAATTGGATCCTTGCCACAACCTTCACATTTTACTTTCCAAATGTTAGATCCACAAGACAATTAAGATTTTACATTTTTGTGCCATGCCTTCTAATTTGCAATAGTGAGGACAACCATTCGAAAAATAAAAATAAAATAATAAAATAAAATAATAATAATAATAATAATAAATAAATAAATAAATAAATAATATCCCAACAAACCCCATATCTACTCTCCAACAATCAATTTGCAACCAAGAGCCCCACTCTAATACAAATTGTTGGAAACATTTGAGCACTACTGAGAGCAGGGGGTGTGGTTGAATTAGTAGTCTGATCTATATACGATTTTTTCCTTTTATTACTTTTCAATTATTGAATCACACATAATTTAGTGATTACTCATTAAACATGTGCATCTCATAATATAACTGAAACCATAAGCAGCAATATAAACAATAAACATGCACACAATCACATCAATCACACATGAGACACAAGATTTCTGGTGGAAACCCTTCGGGGAGAAAAAACACCCATGTTGGTGTTGTTATGCTCTGAATTTCTATTATGTCAAGAAATTGATCTTTTACATAGTGTGTTGACTCCCATCAACATGGAGACTCGACCTCATATACAAGATCCCAACCACCATTGGCTAGCAAACATGATGCTATTGATCAATTGGAATTCTCTGTTCTTTACGGATCTACTGACTACCATCCATTGAAGGCCACCATGGTCAACCATCCTTGCCTGATTACTCCTAAACTATCAATTGACTCTTATAGACTCTGATCTTCTAGTCACCACCATGACCAATGAGCCTCGCTCAATTTCTGCCAAACTATACAACCAACATTGGATGAGAAACTCATTTCTTTAGTTGAATCTTCGTTAGTCCTTCTCCTCTCTCATGAAGTCACTACTCCTCTACCACTATGTAGACCTCCTTTAATCTATTTTCAAACTGGATCCCAAGACACTATGCTCAACAAGAAATCAAATCTGCATACATGCTCTCAGTAGCAAGATCTCGTCATCAAATCAAAATAAATAAAAAAATGCACAAAACATGTGCTCTCCAATAGAAAAACCATGGCCACACAAAACTAAATACAATACTAAGATGTTGCATAATACAAATAACATCATAAGACACATGGCTATGTGCTACATGCATCAACAACTCCTACAAAACAAGTGTGAGAGGATCACCAACATATATTCCAACAACATACAAAACTCTCCAACTCAAACTCTACACCAACAGCTCCAATTCTGATCTATATTGAATCATGCTTTAGATCTACTCACTATTTAGTCAATAACACTCATAGACTAAAGCATCTAGGATCTACTCAATATCTGAAGCATAATATCACTATTATGCCTTCACTCCACACATACACTCAACATCTAACTCCTTCAACAACCACAAAGATCACAATGCAAGAATGTACAACATGTAGGGCAAAATTGAGCTTGTGGCTAGGATCAAAGGTGCACAAATTGGACCAAATCAATCCACTAAGGTCACTACTAATGCAATAAATGCATTCACGTCATGAGAGGACCTTTTCAAACCATTTCCGGCCTTTTTCACTTTTTCTAGAAGCCTCTGGGAATTTCCTATCTAATTTTCTTCCGAATAGGGCGAGAAATGTGGAGAAAATATCATGAAATCCCATAGTCACTCCCTTGACACTATCTGAACTCTGGGGCTATAACCACTCCCTTGAGTTGGCCTCCATGTGACTGGTGCATTCCAACTGCTCCCATAGGCCTCTGTGCATGTGAATGTGGCTTAGGCTCAGTAAAACATCATTTCTTTAGTCCAAAACCTTTGCCATTTGTTAGATCACCTTCCACTGCATATGTACTAGCCTCTAGACCTCTTACATGGCCTCTGACACATTTCCAAGTAGATCAAACATACCTCCCAAGTGTCAGTGCCAAGTTGACCTAGAAGGGCCAACAAACAAGGTTGGAAAGTATGCCAACAAGTCCTCCACTCTCCATCAGACCTATGAACAAGCTGCAATACATCTAAAGCACCTATGAAACCTATGTAGCACCATCATCAAGCCATCACATCACTAAAACAAGTCTCCTCATAGGCATAGACATGAAGACCTAGTTAATAACTCAATTAGTGTGCCATGAACCATCTCTATCACATGTAGATCTGATCATCACCTGTAGTAGCCTCCTCAACCTATAGTAGTATCAACAACCATCATGACAAGTATATCAATTCACATGCCAACTCTCCAAGACCATCAAAATCCATCAATGCCAAAACCTACCAACACACACCATGGTCCATTAGTCTACATCATCATGAGGTTGACATAAGTGCGTGAACTCAAGAATTGACATCAATGCCAACACAACCATCTCACTGTCAATACACTAAGCCAACCAATAAGACCACCAAGTCAACATCCATCACACATTCATATGACAAGTATGACCATGACTATGACCTTGTTGACATCAATGCCAATCACAACAATGCCAACACAAGAAAAAGAAAGTTGAATTTTCAAATGAGTTGCTTACTCTGGAGAAATAATATGAATAAATATTTCAGGAATTTACTAACACAATTTTTTGGGTGGATTTATTACATAGGATGAGTTCCCTAGAAGCTAGAAAACTTTAAATTCTGAGACTGGAAGAGGAATTTTGGAGGCTCAAGAGAAAAGAGACATGGATGAAGATTGGGGATGGAAACTCAATTTTTTTTTATAATTATTCCACCCATAGAAGAAACATTAATTCCATTTGGGATCTAGAGGTGGAGGATGGAAATTTTATTTCAAATCTATCTGATTGAAAAGATACAATGGTAACCCATATTTCTTCCCTGTTTAGATACTCGAGTCATAACAATATTGTCCCTTAGCTTCAACTCATCTAAACATATATGAGATTCTTCAATTCAGAGGATTTTGATAAGATATGGAGGCTTGTCTCTCCTAATGAAATCAAAGGGGTTTTAAAGTTCTTCTCAAAGGATAAAAGTCCAGGTCCAGATGGTTGGACCATCAAAATATTTATCTCTTTCTTTCTTCAATCTTATGGATTAAGATCTCTATAAGTGGTAGAAGAATAAAAAATAAATGGTAAAGTAACATCAACTATGGATGCCACTTTTATAGCCCTAATTCCAAAGAGCTCAAATGCTAAGACTTTTCTTGACTACATGCCCATTTCTCTATGTAACTTGGTGTACAAAATAATCTCAAAGGTGATTGCTAATAGAATAAAGCATAAATTAGCAAAGAAAATGAGCCTTAATCAATTTGGTTTTCTAGCGGATAGACAAATCCATGATGAAATTAACATTGGTCAAGAGGTTCTTCACTCCATTAAGATAAAAAAATATGAAGGCCTTAGTCCTTAAGATGGATCTTAACAAGGATTTTGATAAAGTGAATTAGACCTTCTTTAGACTAGTCCCGTTGTAGATTGGACATGATTTGAAGATCACTAATTGGATCATGGGATGTGTGACTTTTGCAAATTTCTCTGTTTTGATCAATGGACCCCCCTCTTGTAATTTTCCGAGTTCTAAAAGGCTTAGACAAGAGTGTCCTCTCTCTCCCCTCTTTTTTTTGTTGGTAATGGAAGATTTGAGCCTCCTTCTACTGGAGGAAAAGAAGACATGAAGTTTCAAAGGTATTAAATTCTCTCTCAAACAATATGTCACCCATCTCCTTTTTGTCGATGATTTGTTGTCGTTAGGGTATGGATTACATACGGAATGGCAGGGATTCCGTAGGGTGATAAACCTATTATGTCAGGCCTTTGGGATGGAGATCAATGTTAAAAAATCCTCATTTCTTTAGAATGGTGTAAGTTTGGACTCCCTCTCTTCCATCAGTTCGTTCTTGCCCTTCCAAGTGAATGCTCTGGAAAATGGCCTAAAATATTTAGGCTTCTTCCTCAAGCCAATTGGGTACCAAAAATAAGACTACTTGTGGCTTATTAGGAAAGTTGAGAAGCATATTAGCCTGTGGTGCTATAACTGGCTCTCCATGGGGGGTAGAATGCTTTTGGTGAAATATGTCATGGAAAACATCCTATCTATTGGTTGTTCGAATCCAAGATCCCCAAGTCTATTCTTAATATCATAAGGCAAAGGATGTTCATTTTTCTATGTAGAAGCAAAGAAAACAAGGCATACACTTAGCTAGCTGGGAATACTTGTCCAAGCCAAATAAATTTTGTGGGGTGGGGATTTAGGAGCTTGATATGGTTTAGTAAGGCACTAGCTCTAAAAAATATGTGGAGAGGCCTGTTTGGTGAAGGGTGTTAGAGCCAAGTTATAAAGGTGAAGTTCCTTAGAAAAAATACTATGGTGGATTGGCTAATATTAGTAGCAATCAAGCCTACCAATAGGGATTCCATTGTTTGTAATGCCCTTATGGACTCCTTTCCTTTTCTATTCAATCAACTTGCATGGAAAGTTGGGGAAGGTTCACAGGTAATTATTGGTAAGGATCCTTTTATTGATGGTGCTTGTTGCTATTAATTATCCTAGAATCCTGTAGACATATTAAATTCAAAAGGTCTTTTCTCCCTAAACAACGTTAAAAGAGTGGAGCCTTCCTCAAATTATTATTGATTGACTTTGGTTGATTCAGGACTGGACGGATAATTAGCTAATGAATGGAAGTCCTTCACGAAGGAGCTTTATATCAATGGTATCAACCTAAGTTCCTTAGAGGATCAGCTTGTTTAGAGTTGGAATACTTCTTCCAAAAGGGTAAGTGCAAAACTTGCATATGAATCCATAGCCTTTTCAAATTAGAGGAAATTTCAGACTAAAAGTGACCTCCTAAGGAAAGATAATAAAATAATAATAAAATAATAAAATAAAAGTTGTGAATTTTGGAGGGAAAAGAAGAAAACTATTTTTTAATTGTAGTCTTGGTTTATCTCCTTATAAGTTTACTTAAATTTTAGGTGTAGACACTCATTGGATGCAGAATTAAATTGCACATCCAAGAGTAACCATTATGCATACTTTTGAGAAGACCCACAATGATAAAAATTGAAGATGCATTAAAAAAACTTGTTGAACACACTTTTTTAATGTATTTTCATTTTTTATCAATGTGGGTCTTCTTAGAAGTATGCATAATTGGTACTTATTGGATGTGGAATTTAGTTTCACATCCAATGAGTTTCTACACTTAAAATTTGAATAAACCTATAAAGAGATAAGTGAAAAATACAATTAAAAAAAAAAAAAAATCTTCTTTTCCCTTCAAAAATATTACATGTATTTCTTTTTAAATTTAAATGATTTTTATTGGTTTACATATTATGACATGAAAATTACATGAAAATTACATGGGCACTTTGTAATGTTCATAAACATGAACTAAGTGATAAACCAATTAAACAAACAATCAACAATGGAAAATTAAAAACATTTAGCAAATACCCATGAAACATTGTAATACTGGAACTTCTGAGCCATATATTATGAAATATGAGAGCATGCATACAATATATAAATGGAGTAATTCACCTAGGATTGTCTCAAGGACAAGCTCGACCAAACCCAGGTGGTAGAATAGCTAGAAAGATGGTTGTTCAGTTGCTGCTCTACTATGCTCTGCGATGTCCTAGTAAATCGCTGATCTACTGACTTCGGCCTGCTGGAAAATGCCCAAACACTACCTAGAAAATTCTGTCCTTTTAGCCTTAGACTCCTTCAACAAAACCCAGAAAAACCCAGAAGGGAATTTCTCTAATTTTGACTTTGGATTTTCGGCCTCTTGGGAGTTGCTCTTCGACTACATTTGCTGACTTTCGGCCTGGTGGAAAGTGCCCAAAAAACTGCCCAATTTTCTTTTCCCTTTTAACCTTAAACTACTTGGACAAAACCCAGAAAAACCCAAAAGAGAATTTCTTTGATTTTGATTTTGAATTTTCGGCCTCTTGGGAATTGCTCTCCAACTACATCTACTGACTCTCGGCATGCTAGAAAGTGCTCAAAAGCTGCCCAGAAAATTCTACCTTTTAACCTTAGACTCCTTGGACAAAACCCAGAAAAACCCGGAAGGGGATTTCTCTGGTTTTGACTTTGGATTCTCGGCCTCTTGGGAGCTGCTCTCTAGCTACATTTACTAACTTTCAGCCTGCTTGAAAGTGCCAAAAAACTTCCCAGAAAATTCTTTCTTCTTAGCCTTAGACTCTTTGGAAAAAACCCAGAAGGTAATTTCTCTAATTTTGACTTTGGATTTTCAGCCTCTTGGGTGGCTAAATCAACCTCTACGTATTTTTGGCTACCCATAAAATACGCAGTCCCTTCCTCTGCATGGTTGGCTGAGCTGTGAATCGTTGCTGGAAACTTCTGCAATCTCTGTGGAACAACCTCCCTAGGGCGGGCACAGATGGTCCCCCGAGGTAGAGGTTGAATCTTCCCTACGGAAGACTCATGGCTAAATAATTAATAGACTCACTAAGCAACAGAGCGTACAAGAGTGAGTTTGTTTGTCAAATACTCTGAATGAAAACAAAAGAAGAGCTTATCTCTCTTTATAACTCCTTTGGCCCCCTTAGCCTCATGTGGGCCCCTCCATCCACCCATTCAATTTTCCCTCCAAGCATATCGAATGGCTAATTCGAACTCCTATGTGGGTGGCCCCCACATTCCACTAGCAACTAAATAAAGTTGATTTGGCCCCTAGGTCCCTAAGTCGAAAGTGTGGGGCCCTCTTAGTAAAAAATGTGCAAAATTTTGTAGTAGCACCCTATTATTAATGTGTTTGAGAAAGGACATGATAGTCCTCCCCTCCCAAATGTTGCTCGCCCTCAAGCAACCTCAAAGCTAGGTGCTCCAAAATATGCTCACCCTCCCAAGTGGAATCCTCATCTGGCAAGTTCTTCCAATGAACCAAACATCACTTGTCCTCAAGCAATGCCTAAACAAACACCCTCTCTGACTGTGGACCCCCCCCACTATCACTGCCAATTTCACCAAGGTCCCAAATGTGCCATTGGTTCATCCTTGATCGTTGTACTATCCTAGAGTGAAGGAGTCCCTCGATACCAGGATCCCAAGCCAATCTAATCAACGTGAAGCCCCCCTTGCTCCACTCACTATCCTACCAAATATGGGCATTAGAACCCCTGTGTCTATCACCAATAAGTAGAGCATCCTGACGATATAAAACTCTACCCAAATCCTCATGAAGCTACTCTACCAAATAGTCCATCTCATGCATTACAAGAGTAAACTCCTGAAGATGCAATCCAATCCTAGTGAAATTGAATCCTCATCTACCCGAGCCTCCCCTGATCTCCTCTTGTCGATCACCCTACCACACCAGTGAAGTTCCCCACACCATCAATGAGTCACTAAAATCAAATGGAAGATCTACATGACCCTTCCTTGTAGAAACCAGCTCACCTCTACGGGTAGTTGAACTGCTCATCCATGTTATGCCAGAATTCCCTGCCCATTGCAGAAGGAACCTATCATGCTGACATCGTGACACTCTGGTCATGAATGACTTCCTAGCATGCTCGTACTAGAACCTCCTCTCCCATAACTCTTGGCCATAATCTATGCGATGATCGAGACTAGGCCAATCTTGCCAAAGTGACTCAACATTGCTAGCGCATATCACTCCATGGCTAGCCCAAATCCTGAGCAACAATCTTCCTTTTCCTATAGTGAGGACTTCAGTGATCGCCCATGTGTCCACTTGTGAATGAATCAGTTCGCTTGTTATCTCGACCATTCTCATTGAGGAGTAGAGTATCCCACCAATCCATTAGATCCCTAGATCCCATAACCATACTAGAGGTCCACAAACCTTAATCCTCTCTGTTTGTCACTGTGATATGATCTTAGTTGTTGGAACCCCTTTGTGCCCCATCTCTACCTCCTATAGGTATCCAATAGGTAGGCATTGAGTGTCAAGAACCCGTGCCGCAAATATCCAGTTGTTTTGTGCCTGCGAAATCACACATCAAGATCTTCTATCCCAACTCGTGATGATGTGCTCGAGTACTACCAGAAGCCTAGGCATAATTCTACCAACAAGGACTATTGTCCTCTGCACCTCATGCTCCCCTAACACCTCAAGGTGTCCAACTAAAAAAGCACCATCTAACTCCCTCTCAGTCACCTCCCTAAGTGTGAACCTAGGGGTGGAACATATGCTACCTCGACAATCATCCATGCCATCCCTAAGTCTGTAATCATTAACTCATGCACCTACCAAGTGTCTCAAGTGGAGAGTCTCCTCCCGGCCCATGACACATGGTGTCTCATCCAAGTGCATAGGGTGAGTCCCCCATGCCCTGGTGCCTGAATGGAGAGTGTCAAAGTGAAACAACCAAACTCTTTATGACTATAAGCAACACTGTAGGATGATGGGTTGGTATGCCCCAAAGAGTATGACCAAGAGTCTGTCAGAATGCTCAAGAGTAATCCTACAGACAACCCTCTCTCCGCCTCGGATCTGCTGATAACTCCCTCAAGGCCCTGCCTCCACTAAACATGGTGTCCCCAAATGCTCTACAATGTCCTCATCAATCCTAGGTGAGTTGTGTCCATTGGTACACCTACTATCCATGCCCATAAGTCTCCCTGGAGGCAAAGCTCCAAGAGCCTGTTGCACCACATCATGTGTCATTGCATACCACCAAGTAACACCGCACTCCATGAAATGCCACTGTATGCTGCAACCTATCCCTATAAACCACTGGATACCCTCGACTACGGCTATACCATCCTATACCCTCATGTGTCCTACCTGTGTCACTGCACCTGTCACTCCCCGCACTTCCTCAATGCGATGTGAGTCACTCCTCCTACCCCATAGTGTAAACCGACATGGTATGGTATACCACCATGTATCTCCATGCTCCTCTGCAGACCACTGCTCCTCGTTGCATAGCCCTGCACACCACTGGGTGTTATGGCCTAGAGTTGGGTTTGTATGCATCAGGCCACATCCCTCTATATAACATTAAACGCTACGACCTAACTCTGTGTAGTCTTGTGTACCACTGCCTACTATCATACCACCCTATAACATATGGTATCTTGCATGTGTCAAAGTATTTGCCACTCTGATAGTGACCCCACCATGACATGCGTCATGTCCCCTTGTCCATCCTAGTAGACCTAAGCACCCTAACTCCACTCCTGCTAGGGGGATATCTCTATTGTGTCGATCGTCCATGACCCCTGAGTCCTAAACCTCAATGGGAGAACATCGTCTCCATACAATATCCAATCTAGTGGCCTACCCATGCCACCTCCTCGAACCAACTCCTGCCAAAGAATGTTAATCATCCTGCACCCCCATGCTCAATCAACATGCCAAAACAACCAATGGATTCTGCTCACAAAACACCTGGCCACTAGCGTCAACTGGAGCTCCCCTAAGGAATGCATGCACTCAGGCATGGGGTTGACTACCTCATCAATGCCATAGCCATCCTGCATGCCTGCTATCGAATAGGAAGCCCCACCTGGATCCCAATCCCAACTTGGGCCTCCAACACCCTCAATGTCTGAGAGCTTCCACTAAGCTTTACTCCGAACTACGACCATCTCCATGAGTCTAGCCCACTCCACCGGGTACCAACTCAGAATATCTCGCCATCCAACCCCAAGATAGGGATCAAATGCACAAACTCTAGCACATAGAACAAGCTTGACATGCAGATGTTGCATCTTGTGCAACTCTAATCATCTCATCCCACTACCTAGGTCAACACATGAGATCTGACTAGGTAGCTCTGTCTCTCTCTCTCCAATGGGAAAAGGTGACCCAACATTACTATTGACTTGGTCATCCCCTTTGGTATGTCTACAAAACTCTGCCTCTCTCAATCCAATGTGTAAGGATGGGTTGATAACATTGTAGATCATGTCAATATGCCTTTTCAGCGAATTGTGTTGAAATCCCAACGTGTGGTCTCTATGTTGCCCCCCATCACTGGCTAGCCCAAAGGATGATTGCACATCCTCCTCCATCACGGGCTCGACATAAGCCTCCAACTACTCCTCCCTAGACAACCCTACATGCAAGACATGCTCATCAGTCAACTGTAGGTGACTGTCGTCCGACAACTCTGTCATAGATCTGGATGCCTCTGTATCTATTGGTTCCTCATTAATAGTGGGGATGTTTCCTGACACCTCATCAATGGAGTGTATGTTCTACTTTCTCCCCCAAGGTGTCAACTAGTGCTATCAAAGAGGCCTCCAACAATGGTGACTATTGTGCCACACTGGGTATACCAATGTGATCCTCACACTCCCACGTGTCCTCTACCTCATGTTCAATCCCCTCCTCAGGCCCCTGATGTCTAAGACCAGGTCTCCACCAGCAAAATCGTCTCCTTGACTCATCCTCTAACTGTCTCTGGCATGCTTGCTCCTTTCTAGGAGATCTAGTGCCCTAATTCTGTCGGCTTCCCTACATAGTGTATATGGTTGTACTCCCATCGCTTGTGCACCTCTAGTGTCTATGTTGTAAGGACAATGATGGATTTGGTCTGACACCTTCCTCAACTGAGCCAACCTCTCTTCACTCCAGTAGATTCCACCCTAGAATCCCTGCATACTGAATCTCCCTTAAGCCATGGGTAGTGTACAGTGTAACTCGTCACTGTGCATACATGCCCAAATTTCCCATGATATTACTAGTTACCCATAGTTGGGCCAAGATCATGCTCTTATACCATCGTAATGTTCCTAAACAAGAATTTAAGTGATAAACCAATTAAAAAAATAGTGCAATAGTGGAAAATTAAAAACATTTAGCAAACACCCATGAAACATTGTAATACTGGAATTGCGGAGCCATATATTATGAAATATGAGAGCATGAGTACAATATATAAATGGAATAGTGCACCTGGGCTTGTCTCAAGGACAAGCTGGACCAAATCCAAGTGGTAGAATAGCTGGAAATATGGTTGTTCATATGTTGCTCTACTATGCTCTGTGTTGTCCTAGTACATTGTTGATTTGCTGACTTTGGACTGCTGAATAATGCCCAAAAAATTCTGCCCTTTTAGCCTTAGACTCCTTGGACAAAACCTAAAAAAACTAAGAAGGAAATTTCTTTGATTTTGACTTTGGATTTTTGGCCTCTTAGGAGTTGCTCTCTAGCTACATCTGTTGACTTTCGGCCTGCTGGAAAGTGACCAAAAACTGCCCAGAAAATTATGTATTTTTAGCCTTAGACTCCCTGGACAAAACCCAAAAAAACCTAGAAGGGAATTTCTCTGATTTTGACTTTGGATTTTCGGCCTCTTGGGAGCTGCTCTCCAGCCACATCTATTGACTTTTGACATGCTGGAAAGTGCCCAAAAACTGCCCAGAAAATTCTACCCTTTTAGCCTTAGACTCCTTGGACAAAACCCAAAAAAACCTAGAAGGAAATTCTCTGATTTTGACTTTGGATTTTCAGCCTCTTGGGAGTTGCTTTCCAACTAAATTTGCCGAGTTTCAACCTATTGGAAAGTGCCCAAAAACTGCCTAGAAAATTCTACCCTTTTAGCCTAAGACTCCTTGGACAAAACCCAAAACAACCTAGAAGGAAATTTCTCTGATTTTGACTTTGGATTTTCGGCCTCTTGGGAGTCACTTTCCAACTACATCTGTTGACTTTCGGCCTGCTCAAAAGTGCCAAAAAACTGCCCAGAAAATTCTGCCTTTTTAGCTTTAGACTCTTTGGACAAGACCCAAAAAAACCCAGAATGGAATTTCTCTGATTTTGACTTTGGATTTTCGGCCTCTTGGGTGGCTAAATGATATACCTCTACGTATTTCAGGCTTCCCAAAAAACACGCAGTCCCTTCCTCTACGTGGTTGGCTGAGTTGTGAATCGTTATTGGAAACTCCTGCAATCTCTGTGGAACAACCTCCCTAGGACGGGCACGGATGGTCCCCCGAAGTAGAGGTTAAATCTTCCCTACGGAAGACTCTTGGCTAAACAGCAGGTAGACTCGCTAAGCAGCAGAGCGTACAAGAGTGAGTTTGTTTGTCAAATATTCCGTACGAAATTAAAATGAGAGTTGATCTCTCTTTATAACTCCTTGGCCCCCCTTACCCTCATGTGGGCCCCTTCATCCACCCATTCGATTTTCCCTGCAAGCATATCGAATGGCTAATTCGAAGTCATATGTGGGTGGCCCCCACATTCCACTAATAGCTAAATAAAGTCGATTTGGCCCCTAAGTCCCTAAGTCGAAAATGTGGGACCCCCTTCCTTAGTAAAAAATGTGCAAAATTATGTAGCAGCACCTTGTTACTAATGTGTTTGAGAAGGGACATGACACACTTTTAGGCTGAAATTTCCTCTAATAGGCTTTTATTGATCAAGGTTTTTATTGGTGGAATAACTCTATTTGGAGTTGGAACATCCCCAACAAGGTGAAGTGTTTCATTTGGTTAGTCATGC
The DNA here is from genome assembly GCA_000404065.3 of Pinus taeda. NCBI lineage: Eukaryota > Viridiplantae > Streptophyta > Pinopsida > Pinales > Pinaceae > Pinus > Pinus taeda. Next base: position 65,742 of record APFE030236086.1, read on the forward strand.
AAAAAAGATTATTAGCCTGGGAAAACCTCCAAAAAATAGAATTCTCTAGACCAAACCTATGATGTCTTCGTAAAAATCAGGAAGAAATGATGAACCATCCTTTTGTTTGTCACAAGATTGCTAAGGAAATTTCACAAATGGTTTTATAGGGTCTAAAAAAGGTGACCGGACTTCCTTGGAAGACTCTCTTCTTCACTGGACAGAGAAGTAAAAATTTCTATTTTGCCTCCCAATATTGGTTGTTTGGGGAATCTGGCTCATCAGAAAAATAGTTATTTTCAAAAATTCAAATACCAACATTTCCCAACAATTTTCCAAAATTCTATCATTGTTCAAGGAATACAACTTGAAGCAAAAAAAAAAAAACAAAAACAAAGAAGGATCACTTTGCTAAATTTATCTCAAAGTGGTCCAGTTGGCTTCTTCGATGGAGCTATACAAGAGGATAGATGTGGTTGGGGGTGGGGAAGGTCGGAATAATTAAACTGACATAGACTATATCAATTCGTTTAAAAAATGATATGGGGGAGGAACTGACACAAAGGTTGACCTAATTGCTTGTTGGGCTCTAATGTTTCTTACAACTATGGAAACAATTAAATGCATTCAAATTTTAGGAGATTCAAAATTTCTAATAGACTAGTTGGTGGGTAAATCTCAACTTAAAGTCCTGAATCTTGCTCCATGGAAAGTTAAAAATGTGGAGTTAAAGAAACGCTTCCTGAAAAACAACTTCCAACACTTCCATAGAGAGCTTAATTCAACAACAAATCTCCTTTCAAAAAGAGCCCTTGCCATGGACACAAGTTCCTTCTATTATGAAGAATGGATCGACAACTCAGCTCAATGTGCTCATACCCTGTCTATCTACTAGACAAATCAGCTTTGTCTTTTATCTTCAGTATATCATATAATTGTTTTCCTTCTAGCTCTTCTTCTGATTATTCTAGTCTGGGGATGTCAGTGCTCTACAATCGTCTCATTTCAACTTCTTATCCAGGATTCCAATTCCTTCTAGCACAGATCAATATATCATCTTTTCTGGTCAATTATTGTCTTTTTTGTCATCTAACAACAATCTATTTACACTTCAACTACGTTGTTGTTTATATGAGTTTCCCTCGTTTTATGATGTCTTTTTTGTCTTCTGACAACAACCAATTTACTTTTTAGTTGCTTTGTTGTGTATATGACTGAAATAAAATGCACTTTTTTTATTCCAATAGGAATAACAAAAATAATCTCTTTTTTGTTGGAAAAAAATGTCATTATTTTACATTTTGACCCTTTTATTAAGAGTTAATTTTGAATGGAGCAAATATTTGTTGAAATTACATGTTCAACCTATTTTATTCCATATATTCAAGATTTTTTCAAGGGCTTGAATCCATTTATGCATTCAAAAATGCAACTTAAAAAATGAAAAATATATATATATATATATATATATATATATATATAACGAGAGATAGAGATTCATCTTAGCCATCATCTATCAAGTTCCTAGATGGATGCAATCTTTGGAGGTGCAATTTTTTTAAGTTTTGCACTATAAAAAGGGTTTGCACCTCAAGAGATTTGATCCTTTTTAGCCCTTGTTAGATTTGTCCTTAAGATGGATTTATACTAATAATAACTCACATCTCTACATACTAGGCTTGAGAGCATCTCATGGCGCAATTATATTTTAAAATATAAATTTAAATTACATATGACCGTGTAAGACATAATTTGAAAGTACACTCACCAAAATTTATTTCATTGCACCAAGAGGCACTCTCAAACCTAGTATGGAAGAGATGTTGTATTGTCTTGTTATGTAAACATCTTTCTCGATCAAATTACATTAATAAAAAAAGAGGTGCAAATCTTTGCATCATTAAAATAAAATAAAAAAATTATAATTAATAATATATAATTTATAAAGTTAAATAAATTAAATTATTGTTTGGTTTTTTCCTATGGTATTCTTCTTTAGTGTACCCTATTTACTAATTATAATTTTAACTATATAATCATAAAGTTAAATAAATTAAATTATAAAAATCCAACTTTTCCCAGTCCATGGATTTTCTCATGGTTTTGACAATCCATAGTTTCTCCCATAGTATTTTCCTTTAACTATCAAATTCTAAGTTTTGACAACCCACAAATAACCCATAATCTAAATAAACGGCGCAAATCTTAAATAATAAAATTAAAAAACAATAATTAATATTTATATTTATAATTTAACTATATAATTTAAACATAATAAATTAATTATTGAACTCCAATATTTTCTCATGGTATTTATCTATTAATCCTAAAGTTAAATAAGTTAAACTATAGAAATCCACTTTTTTTCATGGTTTTGACAACTCATCGATGGTTTGATAACTTATAGTTTAAATAAGAGACATAATCTTTACATAATAATAAAATTATAAAATAAAATTAATAATTATAATTTTAACTAATTTAATTATAAAGTTAATAATTAATTATAGAATCTGGTTTTTTCTATTAAACTATAAAAGAGTGTAAATTTATCCTTTAATCCAAATATATCAAGCATCTAAAAAAATTATTTTACATATAAATTTGGAAAAAAAACTGCACTCTAATTTAACTCCAATCTTATCAAAACTCCAAAAATTGGAAAAAATTCACCTCAAAATTTAACTCCAATCTATCAAACCTCCAAAACAATTATTTTAAATACAAAACTTATAATTAAAAAAAAAAAAAAACAATCTGAACTATATACTCACTCTATCTACTCTACATTGAAACTTTACCTTATCTGTTATAAGCCAATATTATTCACGGAAATGTAAGGTTTCTTCACTCCGACCAAAAATGATATATTCCGATTATTTCGTTTCACTTTTGACTCCCAAAAAAATGGGAGGGGCAGGAGGATAAAGGTTATTCCCTTACGAAACTGCAGAAACAGATTATCCCCTGAAGTTTGATTTTGCTTTTAATAAAATCAATGTTTTTGTCGTGGGATTTTATGACCGACAGTTGAATCAGCAGTCCAGAGTTCACATACCATACATTGCAATCTGCCAGCGATTTAACATTAGAAGGCTCAAAATACAGCATCAAATTTTTCACGAAGAAAAACAGTGCAAAATCGGCGATTTAAGGGTATCTTCTGAATGGAGTACTTGCTAACCTTCTTGTTTATTCTGTTATTAGGCTGCATCATTCCCTCTTCCCTCGCAGAAATTCGGTTCTCTCAGATCCGCTCAGACTCCCGCCCTATAATCATTTTTCATGAATTTGGCTTTACAGAAAGAGGTTATTTAGAAATGCATGTAACAGAGGCCTCCTATAAGCTCACAGTTAAAAAAGAAATTCAGCCCGCTCAAGCGGGTTTTTTTGTTACCACAAGCGATGCATGGATCCATGTTTTACAGCAGTTAGAGCAGGAGAAAATTAAATGTATTCTTGACAGCGATCTCATTACAGTTCTCTTCACATTTGAAGTGATACAGAAGAATAAAAAATTTAACAAGACATTTCATCCCTCAGAACCCAACCTGTACATTTTGATATTTGCGAATTGTATAGCTGACCTTCAGGTTTCCATGACTATGAAGGCTGTAATGTACAATTTAGAGGGAGAATCCAACAGTAGAAATTATTTGCCTGCAGGTCAAACGAGTCTGCCAACATTGTATTTTGGGTTTTTTGTGATTTATGGAACTTTGGCTGGGGTTTGGTCATATGTATGTTTAAAAAGTAGGGCTTCTACCCACCAGATCCATGTATTAATGGGTGCATTGGTCTGCTTGAAGGCTGTGATTTTGATATGTGAGGGAGAGGACAGGTCTTTTATTAAAAGAACAGGGACTGCCCATGGTTGGGATGTTGCTTTCTATATTTTCAATTTCTTCCGGGGTATCATGCTTTTTACTCTAATTGTTCTGATTGGCACGGGCTGGTCCTTCTTGAGGCCTTATCTTCAAGAAAAGGACAAGAGGGTGCTCATGCTTGTCATCCCTCTGCAAGTTGTTGCCAATATTATTGCAGCCATGCTCGGCATGTCGGGACCGTCTGCAAAGGACTGGTTTGAATGGAAGCAGTTGTTTCTTCTTATTGATATTGTTTGTTGTGGTGCTGTTCTTTTTCCTATTGCTTGGTCAATCAAGCATTTGAAAGAAGCAACTCAGATAGATGGTAAGGCAGCAGTAGTTTTAAAAAAACTGGCCCTGTTCAGGCACTATTATATTGTTGTGATCTGTTATATCTACTTTACTCGGGTGTTTGTTTTTTCTATGATGACAAAAATATCGTTTAGGTATTTGTGGACGATTGATCTGGCCAGAGAATGTGCAACTCTCGCATTCTATGCTTTCACGGGATATAAGTTCAGGCCTGTTGTGCACAATCCTTACTTGATGATTGAGGAGGAGGAAGCTGAAGCTCAGGCATTAAATATGGGTGATAGTGTCGTTGAGCTCTAGACTGAACTTTGATGGGTTCTTTTTGGATAAAGACAAGATGATTTTGGAAGCTTTATTTCATTTCTGTGAAAGAAAGCATCAACCTATTTTTAGTGCTTTTTCTTATGCTGTGGAATTAGAAGTTGCACTCCCTGTTACAGGGCTTTGAACCCTTCATCAAGCTGCCCAACATTTTTATGAACTTCTTGAATTTGGACATAGGCTATGCTGTCTTTTGGTTGTAATGTATAAGCAGCAGTCCTGACCTACCAAGTCATATTAAGGAGTTAAGTTTTCGCCCTGCCAGCTTAAAGAAAGACATTGTTCAAATCATTTCTGCTAGTTAATATTCCACATAATTTGCTTCAAGTAGAGCCGGGGAGACAGCACATAGGTTGTACCTAAACCAGAGTATCTTGTTGTACAGTTTTCTGCTTGTCATAAGATAGATATGTGTTTGGTGTTCAGACAGGCATTATGAATATACATTATTTTTTGGTCATTGTGTGCAAGACCAATGTATATTGTTGTGTTTAATAAATGGTTCTGGTATTTGGCGCAATTGGTTTGAGATCTCCAAATAACTGTATTTTTATTTAGCATAGAAGTATGTATGGCTCATGATCAGCTAATATTTCAATAGATGGTTGGTTTGAACTTTGATTACTATGCCATAGAGTAGTACATCTGTCAAACTCGTAAATTTAAGTATTGATAATAGGATTTTGTCAATCCCCTTAAACGACTTAGCATTTCCTCTGTTTTTTGGAACTACTCTCTGCTCCATTTAAATACAATAGTGAAAACTTTCAAGAATGTCACTGTTTTTTTAGTAAGACAAGTGTGTTATGTCCATGATTCTCAATCTGTGGGAATTTAATTCAAGGCTACTGTGTGTTATTTCCTATGGAAATCTTAAGCTAGACTCTTTCAAAGAGCTCTTTTAAGTTATATCCTTTATTTAGTTTAATAGTCTTGAATTTTAATGTACATTGCTACATTAATAGGTACATTGCTTCCAGAAAGTTGGTCTCCGTTGAACTCCCTATTTCATATGTCATCCACTCAGATATTTAGTATATAGCAATTCTGTGTGCTCCTGACTACTGCCTATATTGTGCCTTAATTCTTTCTTGATGATGAGGAGGCGTTGCAGGTGATATTTTGTTTTAATTGCATTATTCATGTTCACCTAGGGAAGCTAAATGTAAATCTTGAAAAATGAAGGAATCCTGTATTTCACAGTACTCTGACAGTTTTAATGTTTTAATTCCTTTCCTTATGTGTTGCTGTTCATGCACAACTTGTTAATAATTACATCTGTGGGCTCCTTTGAGCACGCATCACCTGCTTGGGAACACGAGGAACTTTGAAATCTTACTCTCACACCTTTACCTTTCCTCAAATTACAGGAGTGTCTATTTGGGACTCGGGAGTTGCAACATACTTCTATAAAATCCTGTGTACTAGGCATTTGAAGTTTTACTATCTCAGTTTGAAGTTGAACTAATCTATAAATTTCTAATGATTCAAAAAGTATTTACAAACACAACACTTCCTCGTGGTGGATGACATGAATTGATGTCTTTTATTTAGATAGTCAGGGTGGCATGCTGCATGAACATTTGTAGTTTTTTTTAAGATTTTGAACCTATATCCACGATTTGCATTCCCAGCAGATTGTATTCTATTAGTATCAAATATGCAATGAACTCAGTCACATCCGAGGAGTGGGTTTGTAACAAACTTTCATGCAGTTGTTGGAATCTGGCAACACAATAAGTCAGAGTTTCTATTCCTTCATAATTCTGATCAAATTTTTGATGATATGGGTCAATTTAAAATTGTGAAAAGCTGCCGAAGGCATTATTACTCCCTACATGGATCTTGTGTCATGGTAAAACTCTGTTAATGTCTGAAATTTTTGCCCAATTCTATCAGATTTGTCACTGAAAAGAAAGTACCTTTACTGTAAAATTAATTTATTCCATACTCAAACTGTATATATAGGGAAATTCAAACTGAAAAGAGGGTATTTTTGCTTAAAATATAATTGACTCCATGCTCAAGTTGTATAGATACTGAAATTGAAACTAGAAATAGGGTATTTTTGCTACAAAATTAATTTACTCCATATCCAGGTTGTACAGATAACAAATTTTTCTCATATTGGTTTTTAAATGTAGTGATTTTGATGTAGCTCACCATGTCCATATTTCCTGGGCATAATGTAACAATCCAGCTTGCTGGAGGTTAGCTCAGTTGATTAAATAGGACAATGCACTAAAATACTAGTTTGTTGACATTTATGATGGTAACTGAAGTTAGAGGTTAGTCTCCTTGGCGATGTCTAGTTCAAATAAGGCAAATTGCCGAAATTACTGCAAACCATTTACTATGTAAATGACTAGTTAGTTTGATTTGTGGGTTGTTAGTGATTGGTCCAGTTCAATACCCCTGTCCATGGAAAAGGGATAAAGATTATTTAAACGCCCACTTTAATATTCAAAATTTCCATTTTAATTTTTTAATGGGAATACCAGTAACTGTTGGGTAGGGAGACATTTTGTGAATTGCTAGGCGAAATTTGTTAAGCGTTTGGAGACTTTCTGTGAATTGCTCGGCTAACTTTGGTAAGTTACTGTTTGTAAATGAGGATTGGGGCTTGTAAAATACTTTCTTAATTGTGGATTGAAGTTTTTCTTCGGTCAACATTTTTTTAGTACATTTTAAAGTGGTATTTAATTCAAAATGTATTTTTTAATGGCTGAGAAGAGAAGTTAAGTGGTTTCTTCACTTCGAGATATAATTGAAAAACCAAAACAAGTGTCGATCTTTATCCCTGTAAATAATTATAATTCCCAAGACTTTGAATTCTCCGTCCTTTAAGTCATATCCATGTAATTTGAAATATTATATTTTTCTAACTATCATGATAAGGAATAACTCACTTATTTTTAGTCATATTTCATTATTTCAGAATTGCACATATATTTGCTTCACTTTCTGTGAGGACTTTTGGTCTTCCTCGAGACTCTTCATTCATTTATCTTTAGTGTAATAATAAAACAATTTGTATCTAAAATTTTTCCCTTAAACCAAAGTGATGTTTATGAGTCCAAGCATTATTATGAATTTTTCAAATTTCTCTTTAAAGTATTTGGTGAAGATATCTTAAATTTGCTCATTTGTGTAACAATGTCTCAAATGGATAGTCTTAACTTATATATGATATTAAATCAGATTGTATGTTGTATTGATGTGCTTGGTTTGATCATGGAATATGGGATTCTTGACCAACTTGATTGTGTTCGGGTAAACTCCACACAAGATAAACACCTTCAATAACTACTCACACACCCAGATCAAAATCACAATGCCAGTGTTTTTATGTGGTTAGCCAAAGCAACCACTTGAGGCAATTTTATTAATGCAAAAACAATTATTTTACATAAGAGAGTTCTCACAATGAATCATAAGCCAGACCCTCCATGCTCTTTCAATAGATATCATGGACCAATCATGTGTTAAGCCATGGATCAATAGCCATTAGTATCAAGGAGAATATGAGTCATATGATCACTCAATGTCTAAAGCATATCATGACTGTTGGATTACAATGCAACTAATGCATAATAAAGAAACACACTTAGAAACACATGTTTATCTTATAGACACATTGGAACAAGTTGAACTTAGCTAACTCTTAATTGTCCAAATATCCTAACATCTCCCCTTAAGAATAACTTAGGATAGGATTGAAGGATTTTCAAAGGCAACACAATAGGAGAAGGAACGAGGCATTAGAGCCTACCCCCCTTAAGGACAACTTCCTGAACTCCTAACATACATCAAAGTTTAGAAAATTTCACTTTTGTAAGAGATTTTGTGAAAATGTCTACCACCTGATCATTTGTAAGGACAAAGTGCACTTCAATAACTCGATCATGAATGAGTTTTCTAATGAAGTGCATTTGCAGCTCAATGTGTTTGTTGCACTGATGTTGGACTGGATCTTTGGCGATCTTGATGGCTCTAATTTTCAGACCAATGGGTGGTCAGGTGTTGCTACTAGAGTCCAAACTCTAAAAGGATTTATCGAAACTACAAGACTTATTGATTTGCATTAACCGCTATTCGATACTCTACTTTTGTTGAAGAAAGATCAACAACCTATTTCTTTTTACAAGCCTAAGTGATAGGTTCAGAACCAGCACTAAAAACATAACTTGAAGTAGATTTTCGATCATCAGGGTCACCAACCCAATCTGAATAAGTGAAACCAACCAACAAAGGAGCCCCCCTTGAACTATAATGTATCCCAAACTGAATTGTACCTCAAATATATCGAAGTACTTATTTTGCTATTTTCCAATGACTTTCATGTGGGGATTGCATATACCAAGCAACAAAACCAACAACAAATGAAGTATCGGGACGAGTACGAGTCAAATATAAGATGCTACCAACTAACTAACGGTACAAAGTGGCATCAACTTCAGGTGTAGTGCAAGTAGCAGTAAGTTTGACTCAAGATTGAAAGGGAGAAGGGGTTGGTTTACAATCTTCCATGTGGAAACGGTCAAGAAGGTCATGTGCATATTAGATTGGAAAAGAGAAATACCTTCCTTGGTTTGCAAGACTTGAAGGCCAATAAAATAATGAAAATATCCTAAGTTTGTTATTTCATACCTTTTCTGAAGGCTTGACTTCACATTGGTTAAAAGTTTAGGGCCACTATCAATGAAGACAAGGTCATCAATATAAAGAACAAGGATTATCAGATGGCTTCCTACTTTTTTGGTGTAGGAAGTGGGTTTAGAATGACATCTAGAGAATCTAATGTCAAGAAGAAAGCTATCCATTTCGGCATGCCAAGCTTGAGGAGCTTGTTTAAGACCATAAAGAGATTTCTTAAGGTGGCAAACAAGGCTAGAGTCACCTTGAACATAGTTGGTAATTTCTTCCATGTAGATTTCTTCTTGTAGATCCCCATGCAAGAAGGTGGATTTAACTTCCTTTTGATAGACCCCCCATCAATGTGAGGCGGCAAGGGCTAGAACAAGGCAGATGGAATTCATCTTTATAACAGGGGCAAAGGTTTCATTGTAGTCAATCCCTTCAACTTGAGAGAATCCTTTAGCAACTAATCGAGACTTATGTCTTTTATTATTTCCATTTGATGTATACTTAGTTCTATATACCCATTTACATCTGACAAGTATTCTTCCTTATGGAAGAGGTACAAGTTCCCAAGTATCATTCGCCATCAAGGAACAATATTCTTCATTCATTGTTGTTTCCTAATATAGATGTCTTGAAGTTTCTACAAATGTTTTCAGATCACGAGTCTCTAAAACTTAAGCCAAAAGAGAGGAGGCTTGTTGCAACCATAAATGAGTATGACATTAATCTGTAGGATCACGAACAAGGTCACCAACTACTTCACGTGTTGAACAAACCCATTTGGAAAGTTGTGGTGTTGGCGCAGGTTCATGTTCAGTGGACTCACCTAGAAGAATTTGAGCAGATGGAGGTTAATTTTCATCCTCAGTGTCATCATTTGAAGAAGAAACCAGAATAGGAAGAGAAGGTTGCATAAACATCGAAGATGGCTCCTAAGATGAAGAGGGTGAAACCATCGAATTAGGCTCATAGGCTAAGAGATTTTCATCAAATTTAACATCTCTTCTAATGCTCATTTCATTGGAGTGAGGTTGAAGAAGTCTATAACATTTTACATCTTCAAAATATCCAACAAAAATACACTTCTCGTTTTTAGGTTGTAAAGCTTTCCTTTTTTCATCCAAAATGTGAGCCCATGCTACAATACATGAAAGTGGCTTACATCTGGCTTAATTTTAGTCCATGTTTCTTCTGGTGTTATATTGTTTAAATCCTTTGTGGGAGTTCGATTTACTATGTAATTTGCACAGTTGACGGCTTCCTCCCAATAATGAAGACTTAATCCCTTAGATTGAATCATACAATTTGCCATTTCTTTTAATGTATGATTGTTTCTTTCAGCAACACCATTTTGTTGTGATGTATATGGAACAATATGTTAGCTTCGAATGTCGTATGTAGTGTAGTAAATTATGAATTTATTATTGACATATTCACTTACATTATCTATTATTAACCTTTGTAGTTGATGTAGATATTATTTTTATACAAGGGCCTTGTAGGCCAAGAACAAGTCAAAAACTTCGCTCTTAAGTTTTAAGAATTAAACCTAAGTGCATCTAGAGAAGTCATCAATGAAAGCTAAGAAATACTTGAACCCAGAGAAGGAAGAAGAAGAAAGTGGACCACATAAATCATTGTGAATAAACTGCAAAGGCGCTGAGGCGCGCCAAGAGGCACGTTTGTCAAAAATATCCCAATGATGTTTGTCGAGAACACAACTGGCATAAACACCATCACTACAAAATCCGAGAGGAAGACTAGCAACCATATTTTGACTACATAGTTGTTGTAATGAGCAATAATTTAGTTGATGAAATCATTCATGCCAATGTTTGCTCAAGTTATCATTATGAGCAATAAAAACTAACAAAAATGATAATGACCCAAAGTTGTCAAACATGTAAAACCGAGTAATATCATCAAGTATTTATATGGTAAGAACATGCTTAAGATCTTTTAAATCCTTAATTACAACTTGGTGAGATGAAAATTCTACTATTTTACCTTCACATGAATGAGTAATCTGATATATGGATAGAAGGTTGCAGGAAAGACTTGGAACATATTATACATCATTGAAATGACCATTATCTACTTTAACTATTCTAGACCCTTCAACACTAAGAAATCTATTATCACCAACAACTATTTGCTTGTTGTTACAATCATTAAGAGGAAAAAATGGCTTTATCCTTAGCCATACATAAGAAGCTTCGTGATCAATAAGTCATTCATCGGAAGAAGAAGTGGAGGTCGCATTGAAGGAGAAACTAGAAATAGAAAGAGAATGTCCATCAAAGGAAGTGTTAGAATAAGAACCAAGGCCGATGTTACGCTTCTTCATTGCTACTTCCAAGGCCTCCATCTTTTTAAAGCATTTGGACTCTAGGTGATCGTCTTTCCCACAATAGTTGCAATGTTTGTCAAGCTTCTTACTCTTTGATTTTGGTCCATTGTAACTATTACGAGTAGATGGCTAAGAAGGTTTGGAACCTTTATTTTGCTTATTGTTGCGAGGATGTTGCTTCTTTGGATGCTAGGTTTTATTTTTCTGTCAAGCCACTAAAGTCTTATTAGATTTACCTGTAATGCTAATCACTCCAATATGAAAGAGCTTGTCTTTTCTTCTACTCAAAGAGTCACAAAAAAGATTCAAGAATTTTTTTTATATAGGCAATTCCCAAAGCTTCTCTAGTGGCACAAAATGTAGATATAAAAACATAGTATTGACAAGCAAGTTGTGAAAGAATAATATATATGCAACGCTCATCATCTAGATCAACCTTATAGTCTTTAAGAAAATGTTTGTGTTTTAAACCTAGATAAGTAATATTCAATGCAAGAGAAATCATTAGGACTTAAAGTCATGATCTCATTCTTAAGCTGATGGGATCTAATAATATCGGCTTCACCAAATATATTTCGTAACTTTTCCCAAGCTTCATCCAAAACATTGATTTCTTCAATATGAAATCACAAATGAGGAGAAATCGACATTCCAATTAATCCACAAGCTTCATCATTCATATTATGCCATTTGGCTTTATTATCAAGATCACTAGGGGGATTTTCTTGTCCCAAGGTAATGTGGTACAATCCTTTACTTCTTAGTACGTCCTCCACTTGGGATTTCCATGAGAAGTAGTTGGTATGAGTAAGCAAAAAATCACTTGGAGTGGCCATGTTAAAATATGAAGATAATATGGTTTCAAAATATTAAACTGACTATTTGCATAGAAAGCTCTTGAAAAAATAGGTTGTTTTAAAAAAACACTTAAAACGAACTTTAGATGTGAAAGTTATGTCATTTTCAAAAAATGAACTAATAGTAGAAAATATCCACGTGGTGATATATGATGGTAAGAAAACAAAATATATATTTTCCTACACTAACTTTGCCTATAAGTGTTGGAAACTAAGAAAATACTGAGAGGGAGGGTAATGAGTATTTTAAAACTTTTAACAATTTTTGGATAATTTTAAAAATGAGCAGAGTTATTTAAATATTCAGTTATTAACCATGAAGTCAATGCACAACAATACCATCAACATCACACATGTAAACAACACATAGAAACACCATATATACATGGAAACCCGTAAAGGGAGAAAACCACTAATCTTTTTGTTTTGATGTAAATGCAAACACGAACTTATTTTTACATCATATTATGTAGGCTCCAACCTCTCTTTTCTTTGCAAACACCCACTTGTTGGAAGCACTAACTCCCACTATTCACGGGCTCCAACCTCTCTTTTCTTTGCAAACACCCACTTGCTGGAAGCATCGATTCCCACTACACACATGCACCAACCTAGTGATTTTTCAACCACCTACCTAAAGGAGACTTCAATACCCTCATAAGAGATATCAAAAGTTGTTGTTGTTGACTTACCTGATCTTCTCTTTGTTATATCTTTTCAGTTTTTGATCCTCTGTGTAGTGCCCCGCTCTAGTCGACTGACAATGATATGACATTAACATTTATTTAGCCCTAAGGCCCACACTTTATTCTTTGATGACCTCAGGCTGAGGATCCGGACACATGACTCTATTATTAGTGGTTGTGATGTTTATGTATGTTCTCCATTGATATTATGATAAAGATAACATTAATAGTTATGTATGTTATCTATTGGTATTTTGATGATTGTAGCATTAATGGTTATGCATGTTCTCTATTGATATTATGATGATTGTAGCATAAATGGTTATTTTTGGTCTCTATTGAATTTATGATGATGATAGATTTGATGGATGGTTGTTTTCTATTGATGTTACGATGTTGATAGCTTTGATGGATATGTATGTTTTCATTGATGTTATGATGATGTAGCCATTGTAGAAATTTTGAATAATTTAACACATATTCAATGGAGATTATCCTGATCATGTACTATTGCGGAAAACATACACAATACATAAGCTCCTCTACGTTGATCATCAATATAGCAGCATCAATAACAATAAAACATCAAGAGCATTCACACATTAACACAGTATGTATCCCGGGGAAAGCATCTCGCTAAAAACCCCAACTATCTGTATATTAATGATTGAGTCATGTAACATTACACAGCATAATACTTCTCACAAGTATCTCCACCTCTGTTACACACAATACAGCTCAGATCTGAATCAATCACTGGCTCAAATCTCCTCCGCTGCTTGCCTGCCTCTTCTGCGCAATCCTGCATGAGAATACTGATGAATGAATGAAGCAAAATCATATTTCCTTGGCTGAACCACGCAATCCTCATTGGCATTACTCAATCCCTCTGATTGTGCAAATCATCATGCACAGCTATAGTCACAACTGATAGCAATCTGATCCTCTAACACCTGCCCCTGTTGAACTGAACATGCACTGACATGCAACTGAGTTAACTGATGTATTCATTAGTTGTATTATGAGTTAATAACTTGTGAATTAATTAATAACTAATTCACCCAACTCATCTCTAGTCTATTTTCCAGTTAGACTAAATACAACCAGTTTAACAAAGCTAAACTGAACACAACTCCATCAACTGCACCTCCAGTCCACTAAACTCAACTCACTTGAGTTCTAACTGAAGTCCTGCATGCAAATATTAGTCATCCCATAGGTAACCACGTATTCCCTTCTGGGATCTGCATGTACCACATCCGTAGCTCATCCTGAAGTGCTCCAAGAGAATAAGACAAAGTTTATAGTCTAAATATTATTATGAGCTAATATATTTGACTGTTCTATATTTAGACTGAGCAGTCACTCCGCTGTGGTGTCACTCTGCTGTGGTCTAAAAATAGAAGTCCATCTATTTTTTCCAATTTGACCAATCATCCATAAACAACAACCTGCAATCCATAGACATGATCCATATGTCTAAAAATAGACATAGTCTAAAAATAGACTTGCGCCAAAAATAGCCTGCGGGCCCACTTAGTGAAGGCGACTCCTTTCCACTAAGCTCCATCATCTTGTTGCATTCTAAACAAGCATTTCTTGTTGCACACTTTTCAACACTCCCTCTCAACAAGAAAGGCTTCCTCTCAAACCCGATCCTGTAACACTAGTTCTGCATCACAATGAACAATGATGTGAATGACTAGGTGATGTTGATGATGTTATTAGGACAATGAATAACACTGAGAAACCTTGTTACTAATGATTATTGAGTATGGAAGGAAACCACCAGAGGCACTCTCATATGATGAGTTTATGACATCTGGTTTGATGAAAATTTATATTATCTTTGAAATTCTAAGTCAACTTTGAGACCTGCTATAAACCTGCTTTATATGTGTATCTATATTATGATGATATGTTAGTGGTTGCAGGCACAGATTAGTTGCTTGTCTAAATGACCCACATATGGGTGATGAGGTTGTACAATGGATGGAACTGCATGGGAGGGGTGGGAAAGTGCCCCTGATCTCACCCACTAGCACTCCCGCCGTAACTTGGGCTGGAAAGGTTAAAACACCTTCGCCTTGAAGATACGATGTCATGAGGGCAGGTCCCAAAGTTGGGTCGCTCAGGAAGATTTTACCAAGGGGCGCGCATCAAGGCGGATTCGTTGATCCCTGACACCATTAGTATCACTATAGCAAGAAACATAAGAGATGAAAGTGGTCTCTGTTGTTGCACCTATACTTTCCTCTTGTAGCCACTGAATGCTTAAAGGGCAAGTAGCATGGCACCCTTGGAACTTCGAGGGGAGTTCTTGAAGGGCACGACCAACTTGGCACCCTTGGAACTTCGAGGGGAGTTCTTGAAGGGCACGACCAACTTGGCACCCTTGGCATCACAAATAAACTATTAGGTACGGCACCCTTGGAACTTCAAGGGAAGTTCTTGAAGGGCATGACCAACTTGGCACCCTTGGCATCACAAATAAACTGTTAAGCGTGACACCCTTAGAACTTCAAGGGAAGTTGAAGGGCACGACCAATCTTGGCACTGTTGGAATCATTAAAAAATTAATTAATTAATTAATATAATAAAAATATGAAAACCAGGTAAATTCACATCAAGATTAAATGATGTTAGAAACTGAAGTAATTAAATCAAGAATAAAACTTGGGTTAAGAGGATCATAGGAAGAAATAAAATATTTTACCTTAAAAACTTTACCTTTCTCATGTTGGAAAATTTTAGGTAGATAATGTAATTTAACTAGGTAAAAAGGAGAAAGAGGGACATAAATGTAAGAATAAATATTAATCCTAAAATAGTTAAACCTAATTAAGAAAATATGATGGTAAATTAAAATAAGAATAATAAATTAAATTTTAGAGAAATTTAAAGAACCTCAATGTGCCAACAACCAACATAAGAATATCCATCTAAAAGATAACTTGAGTTAAATTAGGGAGTAGATAGGGGATCAAATCTTGACTTATCAATTGAATTTAGTAATGAACAAAAAATAAGGAGTAAAAAGGGGGATCAAAAGACAACTAGGAGAAGAAATAGGAATCTTGTTGAGGTGGGGAAAAATATTATTTTTAAACTAAAATTTAAATAAATAATTTTGGACATCCTTGATGAGAGAGTGACACATGGGTGGGTGAATAATCAAACTATTGAATTATAAAAAACAATTAATTATGCATGAAAGGTCAAGTTTCGCCTATGAGGACTCCTATAAAAGAAGGGGTAGGCCATGGGAGAAGGGGTTTTTTCTTTACCCTATTGTTGGATGGATGTTGTTAGGTTCCTCTACCAATAGGAGTCATAATTTTGAATGACTAAGGTTAAGCCTTGTAATATTGTACATACCTTTGCTTTCTGCAACTGTTTTCCATATTAAAAAATTAAAAATGTAAAGAGAGTATGTCCTAAAAGAAATATCAAAGGACAAAAAGAATAAGAGAAGGTAAAAAAATGAAAATATATGAACCCCAAAGACAAAAAGAAACTATGAAAGTGTGCAAGTCTAAATGCCACTACTATTTACTTTTATGCATAATAATGATTGTGTGCAGCTTGTTATTCATGCCATAATCCATGGTAATCAAACTATTTAATCCTGGTTATTTCATGCTTTGAATTTTGTGTTTATAGTTAGAGAATAAAATCTGACCAAATAGTTTGATCTTGACAGAGCATTAGATAGGTAGAGAAAATAAAGGAGCTCATCAGTTTAATCTGAGCCCTTGGATGATATAAGGTTAGAATTAAATAAATTACTTTTCGAAAGAAAAATGGATGATAAGGGTTTGTTAGTCTAAATGCACCCAAATAAATGAAGAAAAAATGTTAGGGTAAGTAAATGGGTAAGTAGAAGAAAGGTTGCTGAAGTATAAAGTTGATTGGCTCAAAACACATGCACCATGCTTAGACACATATTTCTATATGTATGATCAATTATGGAAGAAAAAACAAAGGTTTGCAAGTTAATATGATTAACTCCCCCTCATTCATTTTTCCCCTTAATTACTAATTTCCTATAAACAAATATGTTCTAATACTTTAAATCCTTTAAGTCAAAGAGGCTCAAAGCATTTCTCTGACTTTTGGTGGGACCAGACCCTCAACTTAATGACTTATGGACATCAAGTGTTAGAATTCCCTTCATAAAATTTATCTCTCTTCATTTCCCTAATAAAACCCTTTTTTCTAAGGTTAAACTTCATTTGCCTAGGAAAAGTAAATAAGCCCCATGTAAATCCTATTTCACTCAAAAAACCCACAAAAATACTTTATCCTAAGTATCAAATGTATGAAATAAAATACGCATATTTTACATTTATGCTAAGGGTATGCTCACTCTGCTCATTTCATAATTAATAACTTAATTATATAAATTCCCCGATATACCTTCTCCCGTATATTAAATAAATATCCCAACCCTTAGTTTAGTTATAAGCTATAGTTGACCCCTTAGTTATAAGCTATAGTTGACCCCTACTTCATACCCCCAACAAAATTCGCTTAACTAACCAGTTTTCAGTAATATTGGGTTAATCCCATCATTAAACCCCGGCCAATCAATTAATTCCCCATTAACTTTGAATTAATCCCAAACCGCCAAGGATTAAAACCCTGGGCCCCCCTGAAACCCATGTTGTTATCACCCACACACCTTCTTCACCCAACTACTGTATGATCACCATCGCCCACATCTAACAGTTCATATCCATATCGGCTACACCCAACGGTTGGCCTTTACCCACCCGATAAAGTGGTTTTCCATGGCCCCCGGATTGCTACGTTTCGATCGATGGAGTAGATCGGGTGACCCCTCCTCAATACCGACTCCTCCATAAAAGCGGTGCGATGGCTTGAGAAACCACCTCCCTGCTTAACCCGATAAATTGCCCACTGTTCATTCATAAATTACACGCCAAAAAATGACCGTTGCTCCATAAAAAGGTCGAGAAGCCCTTTTTTCGCCTTTTTTGCTCATTTTATTTGTGAACCTCTACGAACTAGTGTGATTCCTGCAAACGCTGAATTCACCAATTAAACTCCAAATTCACTCCTGAAGAAGCTGCAGAAATCCCAATCAACCTCTCAATCCATACCAAAGCCATTCGAACTTCTGCAACTATCGTGAACTCAAAATTTGAAGATAATTCACCCATTTCCAGGTATTTCACCATGAATTACCACTCACCCTTTCAAATTTGAAAACGTTTAGCTTGTAAAGTGTTTTAATTAAGTAAAATTAATTAAAATTACTTCAAATTTGAAAGTCTATTTCCCAAACTTTTCTCAAAACTGCCATTTTCTGTCAAAAGCTCTGATACAACCCTACACTGCCAAATTCAAATCCACAAGAACTGAATTATGGCTTCCCCTATCGCCATGGATGTCAGACCTATCACAACTCCCCATCTAGACCTAGACCACCTCCCCCTAGCAGACAGGGATTTCCAAATCAGAGATACCAGTGCATATGAGGTCCTGCTCAAACTTCATTATTTGAGTAGGGACAGATATCTGAACCATTCTAATAACATTGGTCTTTGGGAATCCAATTTGTGCAAATACTAATTTCCCCAAGTACATGTTTTCCCTGAAATTGTCCATATGTGCCATGCTTGTTACATTCCTAGCCAGAGAGCTATAATGTCCCTTGACCAGAAATTTTTGTTTACCATCATAGTTGAATCAATCAATGAGATGTTACAGCTCCAACCAGGTCCAAACCTAACCCCACTCTCAATTGGAGATTTGTTATACTAGTACACCAAGTTGAGTCCATCAAAGCTGGCCCAATTATTTCAAACTTTCATTGTTGAAGACAAGCACATACCTAAAGATGCCCCTCCATATGTTTTTGCCATTTTATATGAAAGGGGCAAGCACATTGTGACTATGATATCATGTATTTTGGGCTGCACCACTGATGAATTTGTTGATGATCTTATCCTAACTTTCATGCCCATTTTCACCCCAGGGATACCTCCTGCTACTATATACAATTATGCCCAATTCATAACTAAGAGGATGCATCAACAGTTTACCAAAATGCACAACGAGAGAGTATTCAAATACTCATCTGTACTATACCATATGTTTTTGTATTATCAGTTAGACAGATTTCCCTTCACCCTCCAGAAGCTTGATACCAGAGTCCAGCCCAGGTCTGTCATATTTTGGACTCCATTATTCCACAAATATTCATCACCATACACTTATATAGATTTCATTGATTTTTTTGTCCATCCAATCATGACCATGCTGACAGGAAGCCCTCCACCTAGAATAAGTTAAGATATCAAAAGGGTCCTTCAACTGTCTAAGCAAAGTAAGGTAGGAGATTGGTACCTTCACCAAAACCACACAGAAATAAGAATCTATGGGTGCAAACTTTCCCCATACAAACTCCCCAAATACCTCCCCATGAGGTTATTTGCTCTAGAGTACTATAGGCAAATAATGAACTCTGATGAAGTAAATTTTGTATCAGCCAAGAAAAGAACATAGTTCAGAGTCAAAAACTAGTTAGGCCCTTCCATTTTCAACTCTAGAGAAGCAGGGTAGGAGGCAGATCTGATTTTGCAACAAATGAAATTTCCAAACTGTCTCATATGGAGATATGACCCTCAAGGGTTTATGACCAGACTTAAACAAAAGGTCAAATTAGGGCCTTAGATTCATCATCCCATACCAGAGATTGAAAGATATGCAAATCAATCTAAGTGGTTGGAAAACGCTCTTGTAGACAAGGATAACACAAAGGTATATGTTGAGAATGCCTTGATTGATTTAGAAAGACAACTTGATGAAATCTCATTTATGCAAGTACCTGAACAACAAGAAAGAACCATGAGCACCCCTCCTATTATGCAGACTCCTCAGAATGAGGAAAAGAATCCTAAAAGGAGCAGAGAGGAAGCCTCCAGCTCACGTATGGACACTTCAAATGTGCAGTATGAAGTTAGTTAGAGCAAGAGACCAAGGCTCAATCCTATTTCAGAATAGGAAGACACAGAGGACTCAACACAAGTAACTAGTACTAAGTTTGACATGAGTAGGCGCACAACTCCATCTGGAGAAACTCAAGAGCCATCCACATCACAGACTCAAATGTTGGAAAGGCAACTCAATGTAGAAGACTCCTCATTCAGTAGGCCTGCTGACAAAGACAAATACATTAAAGACGAGTATAAATAAATTAAAATGAGAAATGAGAAACTGAAGGCACAATCTTATGCTCAGTATCTCAAGCTTACACCTACAAACCAGACTAGATTGATGTCAGATTTTGACATCAAGGAGGGAAAGATGCAAATGTCCTTTGTAAAACAAACTGTACAACATCCAAGGACATCAACAGATTATAAAAAGATTGATTTTGAGGTATTGGCAAGGGATATTCATCCCATTGACCAAATTGAATTTCACAAACAGGTTGGAGAGATGATTTACTCCACCCTTACAAGTAAAGCCATCACTACCCATCAATTGCAGAATTCATTGACCAATATCTCAGCCAAATATCAGTTAGAGAAGGCCTCCTCACAGGCCAAAGACACCAGAGTTAAGTCTTTGGAAGACTTAGTGATTGAATTGGGACATGATCCCAAAGACATCAAAGCCACTGAGAAACTAATTAAGAAAAAGAATGATGACATTGCAGCACTTAATAAACAATTGAAGATACCTTAGTTGTAGCATCACCAGACACAAGAAGTCTTGGAGAGCTAGACTAGACATGAAGAATTGATGGACCTAGTCATGAAATTAAATGATCAGTTAAGGGAAAAAGAGAAGGAATTGGACACTTTAATCCAATTGAAGCAGACTGATATTGCCACAACCTCAGTGAATGCCATCCCAACAATCTCAACAGTTGTTCCTTCTACATCAACAACCTCATTGGCTCCAACAACTCCTATGGCCACAACATAATAGGTTTCCACACAATCTACATCAGCAATAGGTACATCAGGGGAAGAGGCAACAAAATTGGTTAGAGCTATGGAAGAAATGTCTATACAGGCTACATAAATGAATAAGCTAAAAGAAAATGTGACAAGCTTGGAAAATAATTACAAGCTTGCCAAAATCATGCACAAGGAAGAAGTGCAAAAGGCTGCTAGAATGAATGAGAGGATAAAAGCCATGGAAGAGGACCTAACACTAAAAGAACCTCTTGGAAAAGCTAAGGAACTACTATGAGTCAATATCATTGACTCTGTCAATGATATTTAGCCATCTATTCAGGTAATTTTTTAGCAGATAAATCTAACAAAGATGGCTACAAAAGCCATCCAAAAGGTAAAAGAGGAATTGGGAGAGATGCCCGAAGATGCCACTAGAATCATCCAATTCCTTAACAATTAAGAAAATATATGAGCTTCAGGAATTGGATATAGAGGATAGAACATAAATGATTTTGGAGGTAAGGAAGGTCCTTTCCAAGAGAAACTTGATCTTAAACTTAGAGGACAAGTGCCAAAATATGCAGGTAGCCATTGATATATTTATGGCTAAGTTTCAGATTTTGAGAGAGAAAGGGTTCCCGGTCCCTTAGTCATAAATGACAAGCTCATGACACAACAAGATTACAACAACAAACTCAGAGAGAACATGCGAGTACATCTTCAATGAAGGCATTTCCAATAGGCAAAGTACTATACCAGATGTTTGAAAACTTGTTTTACCTCCAGCATGAGGTAAAACACTTGTTTGTCAATAAGCCTAATTTTTCCAAGTACACTGAGGCAGATGAAATATATAGAAGGATGCTAAAGATCCAATTACCTGATGTTGAAATGTGGGAAAAATTGACTGATTTACTGTAAGAAAAACGCAGTAAAAAGGTGAAAGTAAAACAACCAGGTGAAAAGATAAACACTGATCATCAGAGTCAAAGAGTATCAGTGTCAAAGTGTATCAGATGAAAGCCAAAAGTAAATGAAGCTTCCAGCGTGTAAGATCAACAACAAAGCAACATAAAGGTCTAAAACCAAACCATAAAAGCCAGCAGTACCAAAATGAATGGGACATCATGAAGGCAATTCAATAGCTATCTTTATCTTCTTGCAAGAATATATTTTATTTCCTAGATTAAATCTCAAATTATTTTGAGATATTTTGTAATAATGTTTGGATAAATACTTCACAATTCGAAGTATGTGGGTGAGATTCTTAGACATTTCTACAGAATTTTGATAAAAAATACTGTAAAGCTATTGTATCATTGACTGAGCCAGCAAGTTGGATTGATTAATAAAGAGAAGATATTTTATAAGATTCATGTGTTGAGCAAAGTGCAGACAAGTGTATTCTTATGTTTTCGTTATCTTTCTTAAAAGCTTTTCCATAATCTTTAATGTATTTCTGAATCTGAATGCTATAACTGGAACAATATCTCAAAATTTGTTTAATTACACTCTGTTTTAACAATTATGCATATAAATGTTTTCTACTAATATCTAAGTTAACAAAATCTTAATTGCTCCTTATTTTAGGTTGTTTATTGAATCTAGATCAAAGGATTCTTAATTGCCCTTTGCTTTTGATTACCCTCTATTCCTCGTTTATAACTCGATCTGAGAACCCTTAATTGCTCTCTCACCATGATTAAAACCTTTTCACCCCCCTGTTCCAAAGACCTGCACTTTACTCTACTAGCTTGCCCTTTGAACATTCCCTTTAGTGAGTTGATTTAGTTATGCTGCCCTTTTGTTGAATCCATAGTCCAATGTTCTAAAGACATCATTCTATCCATCTGTTTCAAGGAGCCCACCATCCAATCTTGAATACAAATAAAAAACCCCCTAAACATACATAAGTAGCCTGAAATCCCAGCAAACAAAGCTAAATCATATAGAGGGAGCCCTCTCTAAGCCTAGGTTGGATAGAGCCTGTTGAGATTTTCTGTTTGAGTCAAATAGGCAAAAATCTTTGAAGGATGACAACAATAGAGATTCAGTTCCTAGATTAGCTCCAGGTTTTTGGGAGGGAGTTAATGCCTCCTATATTTGATGTGAGGGAGTTATGAGGTTGTTAGATTCTCTATGCTATATAACAGGCAATCATTCGGA